>JAPYYV010000287.1:0-36372 GCA_030522625.1 Copidosoma aretas
GTCGATTATGTAAAAAAACACTACGCCTGTGGGAGTTACATAATTTTTGACGGCTACCCAGACGACTTACAAAGAAGTACCAAGATGGTAGAGCGGCGTTGAAGACAAGTACGAAAATTCATTCCTGACATAGAATTTGACTTACATACGACCAGCAATGTACCTCAAGATAAATTTTTTTCGAATGAAAACAATAAAAAAAGGTTTATTACGCACCTACGCCTGCAGCTTGAAGCAGCTGGCTTCAAAACGAAGCAAGCTTTTGGAGATGCAGACGCCCTTATAGTTGACACTGCTATAAATATTGCAACTGATTCGGAAAAAGTTATTATCGTAGGCGAAGATATTGATATATTGGTTATCTTTGTCCTACGTGCGATGAAACAGCAAAATATACTGTTTTTAAAACCAAGCAAAGGAAACAGATCAGAGCAGGTTTATAGCTGCGATTCTTTTTACGCAGAATTTAGATTCGACGCAGCTACAATGGACCAATTAAAAAAAAAAGTTAGCTTCATACATAGCTTTTCAGGTTGTGACACTACATCCGTGTTCTACAGATTTGGTAAGCATAAGCTCATCAAAACGTTGCATGCTAAGAAGGCTTTAGTAAATGAAGTTTTAATCTTTAATGCACCAAACGCTTCACGCGAAGTTTTACGAGATGTTGGCTGTAAAGTAATAGCAGCAACGTATACAGGAAAAAGTACAAGCATCGATTATGTAAATTACGCTTCATTTGTTTTGAAAAAGGTTGTAAAAACAAGTTATTTGATCTATCGGTACTTCCGCCAATAAAATCAGCTGCGGCTGCACACTCTTACAGAGCATATATGTAAGTGCAACTATGGGTTGGTAATGAAATGAATCTAAAGGATTGGGTTTGGGAATCAGGGTCTGATTGTTTGGAACCTATTCAGACCACGGACTCTCTGTTGCCCGACACGTTATTAAAAAATATAACTTGCTCCTGTCTAAAAGGTTGCTTGAAATCCTGCAGTTGCATAGAGCACGGATTTAAGTGCTCTATACATTGTGTGCACTGCGTGGAAGAGAGGTGCAAAAATGCACCCCCTGCACGACCCTCAAGCTTGGACTCTGAAAAACGCTATCAAGACGATTCTGACGAGGATGATGATGATGATGCATACAAAGAACTTGTGATTTCCACACAAGACTCATTGAATATCTGGCATATTACAGATGAAGATGTATATGAAGATGGAGAAGATATCAATGAATATTTCGTTAAGATTAGTTCATTTTTCAAATATTAATATGTATTTTTTTGTATCTTGCGCATTATGCAATAAATGTGCGAAATCATTAAATAAAAAGGAATTAAAATAATAGTGAATCACAAACAAACACAAGATTTTCCCTTATTTTTCCCTATTTCTTTGGTGTGGTTCTTGTATTGTTCTTTAAATGTTTCTACAATTGAATAAATTTTATCCCAAAAAGATTTTTATTTTTTTACATTAAAAATGTTTAAACAATTTTTTTTAACAATTTCTGAACATAATACTGTTTGTTTTTTATAATTTATAAAGATTATTTATGGTGTTTGAGACAAGAAAAATTTCTATCTGGAGTAAAATGCTAATTTTTCAGCTCATTTATAACTGTTAATGAATTAAGGCAAATTGTTGAAAAATATATGACTCAACTATAAATATTACAGTTGAACTTGCTGTTGAATGATACCCCAGATTAAAAAAAAAAACGTTTAGATCCGTTCATTTGAAGCCGAGATTGTGTCAATTTTGTAGCGCGCGTTCGTTTTAAGATTGCAGGTTCACTTTTGAAGCAAGCTCTGATGGTCGCCACCCAACAGCACCTCCCAGCAATTTTTTTCGCGATGGATCAACTGAATTGCGCATTTATCGTTAAATAATTATATATTTTAACATACTTAATGATAATTAGTAGAGTACTGGACAAAACGAGGGCATTCGTTATAAAATCAGTTGGATAGCTGCTATCGTTTATTGTTAAACTTGAGTTGAATTTGACTAGCTACATCTTAGGAACGGATTAACGGATTTCAATTTTTCTTTTTTGAAAAGAAGCGGCTTGCGAAATACTATCATCCTACAAAATTTTAATCCAAAAATTTGAAAATTCACGAAGATATTCGATTTGTTTATAAGCCAAAAAATGATCACAAATTTAAAAAAATTCTCTTTGCTCTCCTAATTATCCGATTTTAATTTTTTAAAATGGATACATAAGGTCTGATGACCTACTATACGTCGAAAAATCAGCGATTTTTATAAATTGTTTTTTAACCTTTAACAACATTTTCAAAATTTCGATATTTTTCGGAGATAGCTACATTGCAAAATTATTGTGCAAAAACAAAAATAAATACCAAGTTGGTTTTTGCGCCATTACATTTATTGTAACTTGAAGTTTTTCTGACAGCATTTTCAAACGGTTATAATGTATTCAATTTTTTTTTTTACCTTTTCCAAATTGCTTTTTTTTCGGTTTTTTCTTTAATTTCGGATGTTTTGCAATAAACATTTTAATTTTTTTAATTTTTAAAATGCTTATGTGATAGGAAATTTTTTTACGAAAAATTCTGTTTTTGGTCATTTTTCATGTGGACGCGATATTTTCCGAGATATTTGGCCTAAATAGCCAAAAAATACGGGTCAAAATGACACATTTTTTACTATATTGTTTATACCGAGCGTAGCACAACTTTTGAGGTGGTAGCATATTGCGGTTTTGGTTTCTACCAACATTTCGGAAGTATTCCCGTAATAATTTGAGCTTCGACTCAAAATGGCAAATTAAGGCAGTTTCTGACAGATGATTGCTGGTCTACAGATAAATTTAGTGCATGTAACTGATCCTCACTTTTCTGAAATTTATGGTTTTCGTTCTTGCACGATACCTTTTATTAAAAGTATTAAAACATGCATCTGTACGAAAGTTAACGGCTTCTAATTTTTGAGACACTTCTTTTGGCATCGTAGTAGCACACTTACGAACACAGATGTCACCGGCAAACTATCGTCAGTTACTACTACACTCATAGAAAGTAATACTTGTATTTAAGTCTTGTCATTAACTGTTAACGAATGTGGATTACATTTCAAGCAAGCACTTTGTCATTAACAGTTAATAAACGAGTCACTCGTTACTACGATTTCTATATCGAGAGCAAATGAAGTATGAGTCATTAATAGTTAAGACATGAATCAATATCTGTTGAAATGACACTCATTGAAGGAGTGTTTTTAAGGGAATTGAATGGAGCTTTACTATGAGTAAAGAATGCAGCATTGTTTTTTAGCAGACAGTTACATTTTTCACGATATCATTTGAAACGGGGTACATTTGATATGGCAGTGACGGATATTAATAAAGTGATTCTTTTTTAAACAAAGTAGTTTTTTTCTTGTGCCCTAATTATTGATATCATTTTTTTTAGTTTCTTGTGCCGCCTTTTTTACAAATAATTAAGAGTATTTAATTAAAAAATTAAATACTAATCTACAATCTAAAGGAAACCGATGAAACACAAAAAAGAAGTGCGCGAAGTGGCATCTGACGCTGACATAGCATGCTAAGTTAATTAATTTTTTTCCAATAGTAATATTAATTTGTACATTAATTAAAACAGGGCTTTTTGAAGGAAATTTGGCGTAGAATACGATGGTGATACTTGAATCTCGCTACGAGATTGGCCCAATTGTTAAAAATTGATTTGAACATTGAAATCGTTATTAAAAATCTTAAATTGTTGCTAATTTTATTCAGAAGTATTTTTCTCTTAAAGCTTATTCTTTTACCTTTAAAATGAAAAAAATACAATCTGTAGATTAAACAGAGCTGGAGTTATATTCTTTTAAAAATCACCTTTCAAGCCTAAAATCACCAATTTCGCGAAATTTAAATACTTTCGAACGTCTACAATATTGTAAAAAAAAATACATGTTTTTTTTTTTTCGATATGGAACCCGCAAAAAAAGGTTCATCAAAAAAAAAAAGTATCAGCCAATTTTTGTCAAAATCCTCACGGTTTGTAAAAGAACGTCCCATACTCAGCATGCACATTTTCGAGCGACTGTTTTTAATAAAGGATAAGAGGTATGCTATTCTGGAGTAGGTGATTTCGATGATTTTTTTTGTCACTTAATTTGGCTAACTCAATTTCAACGACTAATTCTATGCCCGTTGATGGGTATTCTTCTATTTATTCTATTGATCTTTCTATCTCTTCCGGTATCTTCGAAGCTTAGGAGAATTTACGAGACATTTTTAGGGCTTTCGTCTATAAAAAACAGTAGATCCCAGTGATCCTTAAATATTAATATTTGCATATCCGTGTAGTGGAAGAGGCGTCTGACTTAATTAAAAATATTCCTTTCTTCGAAGAAAATAATAATCAAGCTTGGGAGTCCCTTGTAAGGTTTACCGATAGTCAACGTCAGTTTTTACTGCGTATACTAATACGATTTTAAGTTGTCAGACAATGAGAGCAGGCTTCTATTCGAAAATAAAACACATTTCCAAAGAAGTTCTGGATCCTCTCGACTCTTTTGTAGGTCTAGGTATACCTAGAGGAAGACAGAGATATTTGTATTGCCTTAGTAGCTAGCAAGTTTAATTTTAACACCAATGAAGATTAGGAGAAGCATCTAGGAAGTAGTACTAATCATCTAAAGATAAAAGAATTTGTTACGTCTTAAATTATAACTTTGGAAGCCACTCTAAGAAAGTTTGATCTAAATACTAGTTCTGTTGTTCAGAAAAATAAACCTGTTAAATCTTCAGCGGTACATAAAAGTTCTAATATCAAGTTTAATTTCGATAGTGCCAGGTGTTTAGCATGCAACCACTCCCATCGATTACATCAATCTAAATCTTTTAAAGCTAAAAAGTGGAATTAACGTAAACAGTCTGATGATGATACACGTCTTTGTCTGATTTTTTGTTATTTATTTTGTGAAGCATTCTAAAATACAGTGTGAATCGAAATTCACGTGCTTTATTTGTCATAAAAGGCACAATACATTGATGCATAGGGATGATATTGGTTCTCCAACCGCTAGTAAGCCCTAGGATCAAAGAAGGTCAATAGAACATATATACCCTTTGATCAGCCAGGTAATTTTTAAATACTTTTAGTGTAAATGTAAATTTTTCTTATAAAGTTGCTCGTTATGGGGCCCCCCCAGATTCTCTTAGCCAGTGCTCGCATTTTTATCTGTCATCTAGATGGTTTTCGCAAGTTGGTGAGAGCATTCGTTGATAAAAGCTCTTAGAGCTCTCTAATCTCAAGTTTTTCATATGATCTAATGGCTCTAAAGGAGTATCATACGAACACTTCGTTAACTGATGTCGGCAGTCATAGCTAGGAACTCGGTTCGCTTTGTGACTCAGCCATACTTCCATTCAGATTTTAGCTGTGAGGTAGGTGCTTTAGTGGTTCCAAAAATTTTTTTTTACAAACCACATATCTCAAAGGAGCTAGTAGGATTCAAGCACGTGTCTGGTTTGAAATTGGCAGATCCAGAATATTGTAGTTTAGATAGGTTAGATGTACTACTTGATGCTTCCATTCATGCCATTATTAATAATGGTTCTGTTCGCAACAGTACCTTTCAGAAACCTATTGTGTCTTTTTCTAAGCTTGGATGGTTATTATCTGGTCCCATAACCAGTACACATAACTCTAATTCTAGTCGGCCTGTAACATTTCATTTAGCGAGCAATGAAAACCTTGATGAACTGATTCAGAAGTTCTGGCTTATTGAAGAACCTTTAGTCAAGCCCGCTCAATCCACAATAGATGAGGAATGTGAAAGCTACTTTGTTCGCTCGTTTTCACGCCTGCTCGATGGTCGCTTTGTGGGCAGTTTACCTATCAAAAACGTAAATTTAAACCTAGACAAGTTTTGCGAAAACTACTATTGCCCTGCTCTCCCCATGTTCAGAAATTAGAGAAAAAATTACAAGGTGAGCATCGATTGTGCGAATAATATCAGTTATTTAAGAACGAGTATCTTACCTTAAGATACATGATGGAGAGCTTTTTTATTAGCTTTCTACTTCACCATCGGGTCTTTAAGAGAAGCGGTCCAAAACCTAAGTAGTGATTTATTTTTAACAGATCTTCGGAGACTTTCAACAGAGTTTCTTTAAATTCGTTGTTGCATTCTGGCCCTTATCTGTTGTTAAATTATTTCGAAATAATTCTTAAGTAAAATTTTAAAAACTTCGTTATTAGTACTGACATTGAGAAAATGTTATTCCAAATCCTTGTATCAAGCTATTTTTTGGAAACTCAAACCTGACGCTCCAACAAATACTTTCCAACTAACCACTGTTATGGTTCGGCGAGCTCGCTATTCTTGACAACTAGGGTCTTACTACAGCCAGCTTTTGACTATACTCTATCACACCCAAGAGCCCTAAAAATACTTTAAGAGGAAATGTATGTAGACGACTGTTTTTCTGGTGGTTATTCCCTTGAAGAAACTGAAGCTAAGCTTGGAGAACCAATAGACTCAACACATTTGGGTAAATTTCCGTTGCAAAAATTGTCTGCAAATGATCCAAGTGTCTGGTTTGATATCCCAACACATATTAAAATTAATCAGCCGAGGCATTTGATAGAGAATCGTGAGACTATATAAGTTCTTGGTTGATCCTGGAATCCTATTTAAGATGAGTTTTCATTTCAGTTGTCAAATAGAAAACCTCCCAATAGTAGGACCAAATAAAACCTTTTATCCCATGTTGCAAAAATCTTCAATTCTTTTGGTTGATTTTCTCCTACATTTATTGAAGACATGGACTAAATGGGATTAGATTCCTTTATTGTATACAATTTTTACTCCCCAGCGAACTATTATTCACCTGAAAATTGTTCTCTTAGGGTTCATGGGTATGCTGACGCCTTAAAGTCAGCCTATGCTGCTGTTATTTATGTCAGAGTTGTTGTTGATACTATGTTCTACGTCTTGCTACAGATTGCGAAAACTAAAGTTTCCCCTATAAAGACATTAAGTATTCCGCGGTTAGAGCTCTGTGCAGCTCAGCTTTTATTAAGAATTGGACAACATTGTGTCGATAATTGATCCTGCACTGGGGTTCTTCATTATCTATGGACTGACTTACTCAATGTTCTGCACTGGCCTAGTGCTTCGCCATCTGAAAAACCTGTCTTTGTTGCCAATCGTTCAATTATTCATGAATTGATTCCATACGCTAAGTGGCACCGTATAGCCTCCAAGCAAAATCCTGCTGACATAGCGTCTCGTGGAATTTTATCTAGTCAGTTAGCAGAACACTGACTGTGATTTACAGGGCCTGATTTTCTACACGAGCTCCTTTCCAGTAATCCTGTCTTTGAGGTGGAAATTTACGGGAGCTTACTTTCATCAACCCTTGAAGCTAGTAGTGAGCCCGAAGAATTGGAATCTTTTGTCGATTTCCTATGCCGTCGAATTTTGAAATGGGAAAGTTTGCTCCGCGTAACTGCTTACTGTCTTTGATTCATTGATCGATATTTGACAAAATTTTTGGCTATAAGGACCGGAATTCAATTTCAAGCAGAATGACCTTTCTTTAGCATTCAAAGATTCTAACGCAATTTGGCTTTAGATTTAACAAAGAATTAAGAAGTTCTAGCCTATTTTTAATCTACACACATCAACAAAGGTATTTTGCTGGAGATATTGCCGTTATTGTGAATAATCAAAAGCTTTCTGTAGAAAACCATGAACCCTTGCCTGCTTCTAGTCTCTTGTATAAACTGACGCCAATATTGTCTGGTAAATTTTAAAGAGTTTGAGGTACGTCAGGTAACGCCTTAGTAGATTAAGATGTCAAACATTTTTTAATTTTGTACGACAGGGATGTTTTGACTCTTTTGTTGATAGATTATTATTATCTACTTTTGTTACATGGTGGTACTCTACTTACCTGAGCTTCTCTTTTTTGTCAGTATTGGATATTAAAAGGTAGTAAATCTATTTGGGCAGAACTTAGTCATCGCTTAAGGTGCAGGCGTTATTCAGTTTATCATAAGTCCCAGCTGATGGGGGATCTTCCTAGTTCTCGGGTCTTGCCTTGTCCAGCCTTTCAAAAAACTGGCGTAAAACTAGCTGGGACCTTCCTTGTACGACTAGCCAAGTGTCGTGGTAAGCGAACCCTCTTCATATGCATGGTAACTAAAGCAGGGCATGTGGAAATAGTAGAAGACTCCACTGCAGAGACTTTTATGGCCGCTTTCCATCGTTTTACCTCTTGGCGCGGCCAGTGCACTGATTTTTATAGTGACAGAGGAACACATTTCGCTGGAGCTGATCATAAGTTGGGAAAAGATTATCATCTTTTTATGAAATCCATCTCTTTTGCCAACTCTCTTAGTTCTTTAGGAATCCAATGGAATTTTAATCCCCCTAGTGCATCCCATGTCGGTGGTATATGGGAGGCGGCCGTCAAGTCGACCAAATCCGATTCAAAACGTGTAATTTGTGAGCAAGTTCTCCCATTCGTCGAATATTCAACGCTTTTTAGTTGAATTGAAGTTTGCCTCAACTCATGACCTTTGTGCCCTTTAATTGATAATCCTACGATTGAAGTCCACTAACATTTGCACACTTCCTGAATCTGAAGCCTTCATATTCTGTACCTGACGCTAATATTTTAATGGAAAAGATATCTCACTTGAGTAGGTGGAAATTATCAACTCAAAGCTATGTAAGTGTTTTGGAAGAGATAGTCTTCAGAATATCTTGGTTCTCTACAAACTCATGGTAAATGATTCTCGCCCCATCGTCCCATACAAATTGGAGATCTAGTTTTGATAAAAAATGAATGAGTGCATTCTAGTAGTTGGCCTTTAGGGAGAATCGTAGAGGTTTTTAAAGATCCTAAATCTCTGGCTCGCATAGTAAGAGTCAAAGTGAGTAATTCAATGCTATCTAGAGTAATACAGAAACTGGTTCTGTTAAAAACTGTCTCTGAACTTGAATTAATTTATGCCAATTAATTATAACTCATATTAGTATATCGCATGTTTTAGTTTTCTCATTAAATTTACTTATATTTTCTCAAACTTTACGATATCTATGTTTTCTTTCAAAATCGATGTAGGTAAATATGCGATTCACATTTTTTCCATGAGTTTTGAGCTCAATTAAAAGTTAAGTTAGTTTATTTTTTGAAAGGATTAAAACTAATATCTTAGTAGCAATAAGCTTCTCCTTATCTTCCCGTAGGCACCTATTTACTGTTATATTTCTAATTACATACTTGTTTTGCTGTCCTCGCACTATTGTGCACGTTATTTTTACCATGCATAATTTAAGCGCCACTCATCTTAGTTTCTTTTTGCTAAATCCATATTTGTTAAAGCTATTAATTTGTTTGCGATTGTTTATTCATGAAGTTCTTCATGTAAAGATTTGCTAAATATATTTTCTTGCATTGTAAAGTGTTGTGTATGGTGTATTATGTGTGCCTCTGTCTTCTGCAACTATCCGTAATTTTCTCTCCCTTATCAGCTCTTAAAATACAGTCCACTCACGGGCCACTCCCAAACATTATCAGTAAAGACATTTATAGCACAATCGCTTGTAAATTAGTCATTGAAGCCAAGATCGAAATGGTCTAATTTCAGCAGTGATTGGCCTACTTAAGTATTAAAGTCAATAGACATAAATTATGTAGTATATTTATTTCCGTACAAGAAAACATAACCAAAAGATACGCTGAAAAAAAACACTTAGGGTTAGCTTGGCTGTGCCGCCGTTCTTGCTTGACTGACCCAAGCAGTCCCTATCAAGCTATCGTCACTTGCGAGCCAAGCGCTTGACTGTCCCAAGCAAACATGACGCTCACATAGCAAAGCAATTACGTTTGCCTGGCACCGCCAAGCAGTATCTGCTTAGGAGCTGATTGGGTCAGTCAAGCAAGAACGACGGTACTACCAAAGCCAACCCTACCTGTTTTTTTCAGTGTACTATGAAGTGATCATGAGTGTCAAACTCTTCAATAGAAATATATAGAGGCTTTAAGGGCAGAGTTTTCTTTTTTTTTTCATTAGCAAAATACGTAACGGAGTTGAGTGCGTAAGCATTATCAATTAAAATAGTTTTAACGATGAAAGTATTTGCTAGATGGAAGGCACGTAAAGTGATAAAATTCAAAGTTGATTCAGCTATAACAATTTTCAGAGGATTGGTTTTCCTGCAGCCCAAATTTTTTCTTTTATCCTGGAAGTGAATTATTTCTATTTTGTCGCATGGATTTTAAATCTTATTAAGATTTGAGAGTATTTATTAAAAATATTTTACATTTGTTTCAGACGTATAAGCTGTTTATTTAAAAGTGAATAGTTTCTGCAAATCTTCAAAAATCGTCTGGTTTTTTTAGATTTAAGTTTTTTTTCTGTAGCATGTTTCATTTTATAATTAATAAAGTCGTTCATATCACAGAAAAGTTTCGACTGCCTAAGTGTAGCATTTTTATCTTTGATTACTTGATACCGTTAGCATCTGTTTCCTGATTAGAGTTGTTTTCAATTCTATCTTGTGTGTTTTGGTTTCGATTTTTACAGTTTTTGGCAAGGTGTCCTTCTTATCTGCATAAAAAGCGGAAAATTTTGTCAGCAGAGAAATAATCATAAAATACCGTATTTTTATAATTGATGGCTATACTAAGTTTAAGTTAGCAGGCCAACATTGAGCAAGTTTGCTATACGACCCATTTAAAATATTTTTTTTATACAAATTGGAGAAACTCTTAAAAGAATCGTAATTGGTATAATAACAGACGAAGATTACTAACTTTTATTGACCCGTTTTCTTACTAATAATGTTGAAAATGGTTCGTTAAAAGATGCTGTTTGTATAATGTCAAAAAGTGCTGAAATTGATAAATGTAAGTATGAAAAATTAGAAAGCAATAAACAAACGATCGCTTTGATAAACGCTTATCATATATGTTCTAAATCTGCTGCTGTATCAACTGATGATGCCCGAGGGTTATTCGCAAATTATATATTTATTTTAAAATGCTCGTGTAATCCTAAGACGCAATCTCTGGGAATGGGTCACCAAAGACTTAGCTAATGGTTTAGTAGGAACAGTGACTAATATTAGTTATGACCCTGGTGATCTAGGTGAAACATATAATGATTACATGCCATTATACGATATTGTAGTTGTTGATGAATACAAAGGTTCGGATATTTACGTAAATTCAATTCTAATCACACCTGTGTCATCATCATTTAAAAAGTCTGGAGTAATTTGTTCCCGTACAGAATTACCAATAATGCTATTACGGGTAAAAACTCTTAATAGATTATTAATATAATCAAATTTTAATTTTATTGGACTGCAAAAATCAATAAAAGTTTAGATATCGTCGGGTGACGTAATAAATTATATTGGCTCTTAAGTGTTGCCAATGAGTCATAAGTAAAATAACATTTTGAAAATAATTAAAGTAAAGAAAAATTCTTTGAATTTAGAAAAAGAGCTACATATTATGTACGCTTACGTCATTAGCTCCGGTTCATGTAAAAAAAGAATTTTGTCGTTGTATCGTCTGATAAACAAAATTAATGTTCGAATAAGTCTATTTAATTAAATGATTATATTGAAATAGTTAATTCAAGTAAGTCACCTCGCCTTTTTATGCTTCAGGCATCCCTAGTCAAACTTAAATCCCTTCCATAGTTTAACAAGGAAGGCTTGAAAAATAATATAATAGTCATAATGAATAGAATAAGAAATGATCACTAGAGCTTGTTTAGTCACTGGTCAATGTCAACATAGTCAAAAAATCTAAAAGTAAATGTGGAGCTGAATGTAAAGACATTAATTGCGGTCTTTTAACTAGAGTCTCTATGATAATCCAGGAGTGTAATTAGTAAATGATCTTGAATCTCTCCGGATTCAGCTTTCAGCAAATTCTGGCATGCTAGTGGCTCATCCTACTATTGATATTTTTAATACTATCTGCTCATGCCCTAATTCATGCGAATTGAATGCTTAAACTGCTGTTTATAAATAATTATATTACAGCACTGTGCCTTTGATGCTGACTCACTGTAAGATTTACTATGCTAATTATGTAAATAACTTTATCATATGTTATAACTTTTATGTAACTACACCGTATGTTCTGAACCTCGAACTTTATTTTCATTACCTTGATTTACCGAATAAGCCTTTGGTCTGACACAAAAACACAAGGTTTAGTAAAAAAAAATTTGTATTGCATATATACAAAACATAGACGGTTAGGACTGCTTAGATAAGACCTGCAAGGGTTACCATACGTGTATGTTGTGTAGGTGACAAAAGACGGGTTAACAAGATAGAGATAGGAAAGAGAGTCAGCTTGTTAACTTTGACAATAATAAGCGCATTAGGAATATGATTTTAAGACATTTTTCCTAAAGTAGCTCCGATTTTACACTATCATTCGTAGTTTTAAGCTTTTCTTACAAAAAGGGAATTAAGTAACGTTGTTTTACTGTACATATTGTTGCGTCAGTAATTAACTACAGATTTACATCGTAAAGATGTGATTAAAAGAATATTAGTGGCAGAGCTGTTATGTAAAAATTAGTATTGATGCATGCGCTTCGTAGATATCACCGGAAGGGTTGTCAGTCGGAAGACTATTTCAATGTAGAAGTTGTTACATCTAGGAGACTGTGGCATTGCGATCGAAAAACTGCTGTTTTTATTTCAAGTTTTACGTAGTTATGGGACATTGTGAGGCATACAGATGTTAACAACAATAACATTAGTTATCAAAAAAAGGAAATAAAAGGGTTTTGAAAGAAAGATTATCAGAAATTACGCAGAATTAATGCAGTATACAAGCCAGGCTGAATCCATTAGAGCCTACAAGAGCAAGCAAAAGCAAACAAGATTTCACAAAATGTGTACCTATATAGTAGGTGCAATTACTACACTACTAACTCTACGAGATTGTATATGCTTAGAAATTATTACGTACTGAATTGTCTAATTTAAAGGGAAGCCAAAACTAATATAAAAAATTCGTATTTCGGCATTAATGTACTAAGGAATGAAACTTTTGTGAAAACTTCTTGATCAAGACATTCCAACGTGTTGATTATATTTTCTTGGACTACTACGTGGTTACAAGCATATATGAACTAGCAAGAAGACAACATTTTAAATGCATCGTATATATTGTAAGAATACATCACGTATTATCACAGATCCATAAAAGAGTCGGAAAAACTACTTATATGACCAGACGATATATAGTGTATTGGACATCGCTGAATATGAACCTGAGGTCTGTGTGACCCCATCATGTCAGAATTTTTCAGATGCTCAAAAATAGGCCCAAAACGCAGTAATTCTTAACACCTTCAATCCATTGATGATTCGGTACAAACAAAAACAATAACTACCTGATTCTTCAAGCCATTGACCTAAAAACACTTAAACCCTATAAGATTTTCATCCTTTAATCCCATAACCTCACATCCCAGAAAAATCAATTCAATATTTTTTTAACCGGACCATGTTCGGCTCATGTTCGTGAAGTCGCAAAATCTAAATCCAAGGTCCGTTTAACGCTATTACGATAGGGTTTTTCATAACCTCAGAACATACACTCTTAACCTAAAGTAGAAAAATGAACGCTCAAAAGTAGGAATTACATGAAGCAAAAGTATTAAATCATCAAATTCTACTTTTCAAAAGCAGGAATTTCATGTTTATTCTCTGTAAAGTATACGTGGCATCATTTCATCTTTTAAAAAGTAGGGATTATGGGTTTTGTACTTTTATAAAGTATAAATCTACATTTCATTCTTTTCAAAGTGTAATGTTTAAAATTTCTACTTTTTCAAAGTACAACTCTTGAAATTCATAATCTGCAAAAGTATAATCTATGATTTACATTAGTAACAGTGAAAACTCCAACATAACCTATTCACCGTCACTTACGGTTCTGTTGTTTACGTCTCCGCTCATATCTATTGTACGATACAATCTTTTTTTTTATTATTCATACCAGTTGTAAGTGATTTTGAAAATGTTGGTGCTGAAACTACCAAAGGTAATTACTTTCTATGTATTTTGGTGTGTAGATGCTTGCATACTTACATACAAAGGTAATCTGCAAACATTTCACAACTTGTTTTTATGAAGAGCCTAGCTAAAATCTACCAAAGATAATATCGTAGTCTTTCAAGCTCAAGACAATCCACTGTAATTTTTTTTGAGCCTCCGACCCAAAAATTATAAAAGCACAAAATCATTAAAAATGAGATTCTTGAACAAAAAATAATTTTTAGTCACTTTTGGCTGTTAGGTACAAATCTTGATCTTGGCGGTGGGGACCGATAGGTCCAATTAGTAATTTCTAATACTTTTAAGTGGTCATTCTTGTTAATCCAGTGCAAGATCAATAATTGGATTTGTATTCGGATTGTTCTTATTAAAGTGATTGAAAAAACACTCTGTTTAATGATTCAGAACTTTTCATCTGTAACCTGTGAAAAATTAAGTAGAAACACCTCACTAATTAGTATTCTAAAAGTTTTAAGCAAACTTTTATGTAAAAGTACCCTAAACCAATGCACTTTATACTAGTCGCAACATTTTTTTACCTCATACTAAGTTAGACACTCATTGAAATATTGAATGTTTTTTTATACACATGAGTAAATAGAAGCGATAGGCATTCAATTCATTCTTTGTAAAGTCGAAATCAGCTATTTTCTACTTTTCAAAAGTATAAATCACGATATTTTTACTTTTAAAAAGTAGAAAAATGTTATTTGTACTTTAAAAAAGTAGAAAAATGTCATTTCTACTTTCAAAAGTAGATTTTTCGATTATCTACTTTTACAAGAAAAAATTCCTTGTTTTGACTTTCAAAGTATGAATCGCATCTTTTCTACTTTTAAGCATTCATTTTCCTACTTTAAGTGAGAAGTATAGGTCAAAAAAGACAGTATATCCTTACAATTTTAACCCATCGATTCTTTATACCAAAATAAACAATAAGCATTTAATCCTTCAGCCCTTTCGACCCAAGAATACCTAAGTCCCATAACGTCTTCACTTCTTGACCCCACAGCCATTTAATTACTTATCCCCATCACCTTAAACATCTAAAAACTTAATCAAATGGTTTTACATGTTTCTTAATTAAAGTACACGTAAGTTACTTTCAAACAGCATTAAGGTGATGTGGTTATTCGGTGAAGGATTTATTCCCTATTTTGTGAGGGTAGAAAAAACATTTAAGGGAATTGAATATACATGTTCTCAGCCTAATATTTAGACCAATAACCTATTGAATATAAAGATAAATTATTAAAACTTAAAATCAGAGGCACTAGATGAAGGCTACATGTAGTGACTCTGATTTATTATTTTATTAAATTAATTTCATATTCAATAAATCATTGGTCTAAATATTTGGCCGAGAGCATGAGTCTTTAATCCGCTTGAGTAATAGGATTACCAAGTCTAGGATTCGGATTAAGCGATCTCAAAAACATAAGATAAACATGGTCTGGTGGGAGAAAATTTTTTTCGATTTTATTTTTGCGGCACTGTATAATACAAGCGTGTTATTGTTGTGAATGAAAAATGTATACAGACGACAATGTGCCTGTAATTGTACGATAACTTAATTCAAATCACTACATTTAATCATGAACATACCTCTAAACCAAACAACTTTATTTATAATAATGTTACAATCACAAGTCATAATTAAAACACAAAACGTTTTATGCTAAAAGATTTAAACTTTGTTAACGAAAACGAGCAGAGGGTACCAGCTGAGGATACAACCTTGACCAACTTTTTGTCAACAACAACAAAACCTAGCGATGCATAGCAGCACTAACGTAGATACAGCATTTCAAAATATCCAATTATCTTTATCTTTATTTGTGGTAGCTTCAGGATATTAATACAGATCCAGCAAATAAAATGGCTATACTTTGACTGATTGCCAAGTAACTAAGTGCATTCCATCTAACTATAACCAGAATTTTATTTACATCTCGAGGACTTAAAATCTGTACATTTACTCCACCGTCAAGTTGCTTTGTATCTTATATCCAACTGTTTTATACCTTATATATTCTCTCTTTAGGTTGATGTAGGAGAGACACGGCTTAATCCTCGGAAATGAAATGAGAAATCACAATCTGTAGATCACATTTTACAACCCTACTCTGGCATTTGCCCATAGTCCTCGGAAAAATAACCCACAGCAAAACAAAACTGAATCTTGCAAGAGGCCCAGTAGAATCTTTCTCTAATCTTCTCGAAGTGTCCTCCTGTTATCGAATCGTGTGCATCTTGTGCAACTTCAGCTATGTTCTTTCTTGGTACGTCCTATTGCAGTTTTGGTCTTCAAGATTGGTGATATCTTTTCCTTTAGTAAAAACTCCATTGGATACAGTATACTTCTTAAACTTTGCTACAACTTTCTGCTAATCTGATCGAGTGTTAGTTTTTTTCTCGGTAACCATCTCTATCGTCCCATTTCCCATCTGGCAATTTTACCAGTCCGACGTGTTTCTTCAACAAAATCGATTTGTCCAACGATTTTAACCTCTGCTTTAAGCTTTTGTTCAACACAGTAGCAGTACTTGCAAGATTTATCTTCACATGATTGTCTGGATAATCCATCTGCATTTTTGTGAGTTGTTCCATTCCTACGAACAATCTTGAACTTGTACTGATCTGATACACCAACCTATCTAGCTAGTTTACCGTCGAACTGATTAAATAATAACAAACAAGTTAAGGTTAAATAGTCTGTTCTGATTAAAAATTCCTCTTTCTACGAGTAACAACGAAAATCTTTTACTGACCCGAAAATCGCTAGTAACTCTCTACGAGTTATACTATAATTCTTTTTCAATAGACTGTACACATAACTATAGTAAGTTATCAGCATCTTTTTACCATTTTGACTCAGAGACTAAACTAATCCAATACCACGATTTGAAGCCTTAATGTCCAAGATGAATATAGAATCGAACTTGGGAAAAACCAAAATCGAAGCAAACCTAAGCACACTCTTCGATTTTAGAAAGGCTTCTTGACTTTCTAAAGACCACTGCAACTGTAAGTTTTTCTCAACGTCAAACTATCAGACACATCAGATAAGCCTTTCATAAACTATCTATGCTACGAGAAAAATCCAAGAAACTCACGTACATTCCATTTTGTTCTCCAAATCGGCCATTTCAGGAAAAACTTAGTTTTCTCTTGATCCGTCCTCTTTTCGTCTTTTGACACGATGTTGCTAAGAAATTGAATTTCTCATTGGAACAAATGGCATGTATTTCTGTTCATTCGAAGATTTGCTTTACGAAATTGAAGAAATAACTTCTCCAGATTCACTAACATTTCTTCAAACGAAAACTAATTTTATTTTGACTAATAAACGGGCACTCAGAATGGACTACTGTAAATTACTTATGTAAGTCAGCAACAAAACTTAAAAAATTCTGATTGGGCCTCAGATTTCTATTTTTTAGTTGGGAATAGCACGTTGCTGCCCAATACTTTTCTCTAAAATGCACCTTAAGCTTCAAAGTTAGACCTAGCAGCCCCTCAGATTCTGAAAAATTATGAAGAACCGACATTGCTTTACCACGTTAAAAAAAAATCGGAGCGATTATTTTCCATTTTCATCCATCTATTTAGTTTAGAAATCAGGTTAAACCGATTTCGGGATTCCCTTAACTGCTATCTACCATCATTAACGTCAGCCAGAAAATTAAAAGTAGGCAATAAGCCTGTTACTAAACCATTCAAAATCAATTGACTAAAAGATGGATTTTAAATCTGAAGGGTTTGCGGTGGCTCTGGTAATTGTGGCAAAATATTTTTGGTAATACTTATCTTAAATACTTGTTATCTAAGTTACCTCTAACTAGTCTAACCAGAACCTGCGTTGAAAGTGTCCCCTCATTTTGATTATATAACTGAAAGAAATCATGTACGATAAAAGATAGTATAGAAATTATTTATAGCAAGTGCTATTTACCAAATAAACATAGCTGCATGCTTACTTGACTATCATTTTTACGTAACAATTAAGCTATAACTGACAACGAAGGAGTGAAACGAGTGGTTATCAGCAGACTTTCTATGTATTTAATATAGGGTGGCGAGATTCATGCTCATGTTTACTCTAATAGCTTTGCTAAAGTTGCGTTTTCATGCACTTTTCTAAGAACTATTATAAAGGTAATTTTCTGTACCAAGAAAATGAACATCTATGATAAAAATTTATATCCTTCCAAAAGTCCCGTTGTAACATAAACTTTTTACAAGCTCTGCCTCAAAATGTTGTGCGTTTACCTATGCTAAAATGACAATATATGCAAGTTTGGGTGGTGTGACCTACCTTTATAAATATGTAAAGTGCCTCTTTTTCTCAATTTTTATCACAAATTTTTTTACAAAAAAAGCCTTCTCTCTCCATCTCTCTCTGTGTTTGTTACGGGTTTAAAACCAGTATATTAAAAGTAGCCACATTAAGCGCACTTTTTTTTGTATTACTCGTAAAATCGAAACAATACATTTAATTGGTAGAGTTGTTTATTTTTCCTCGAAATCTAATAATTTTTTAAAGCATAAAATACGTAAGCACCTGCTTGTTCAGACTTTCTCCTGGGGTCAAAAAGTAGCATAATAGCACATATTTTTTCGAGAAGGTCGTAAAAATCCAGTATCTAAGGTTAATTTATGTTTCCTTTGAATATTTTGAATGTCCCTTGTATAAACGCCATTTTGTTACTTTAAAGCTGTACCACTGTAAGTTCTGTTTTCAAAGAACAAATTAAATTTATTAATGATTCATTATGATATGGTATATCCGTCCGAGTACAGAGTAACTATTGGTGGAATATTTGCACAGAATTCACTCAGAATAAGATCATTGATGTATACTTCATATTTTTGACCATAAATCAATTATTTCTTTTTTTAAAAGCCAAATCAGGGAGCCTACTGTATTATTGTAGAGATGATGAATAAATATTAATATCCTCATGATTTCTATAATCATTTACGTAGATTAGAATTTAAAAAAACTTTATATTCAGAACAAGCGTCAAAATTTTGATTATTCGTCTTATCTTTCTTTCATATCATTCACCATTTTACTTTTCCTCAAAAAATTTCGATCGTCGCCAATATTTTTTTATGTTTTAATTACTAATTTATGTGTTTGTACAATTCCTAGAACAAAGTTTCTTTCTGTCAGGGGTTCCGAGACCCACACTTTTTGTATCGATCGTAGTAATATATGGAAATTAAAGCTATCTATTACCTGTAATCTTGTATATATCCGGCAACTGAAACACAAACATGGAAAAGTTGACAATCCGTTTCTGGATCGGCATAATAACTTCCGACTATTTTATTACGACACGTAAAAGATGTCTGCGGCATGTACTGCTGAGAGTAATGAGGTGGAGGTCGTTGAAGGCCCATAGAGTAGTCCGCCAATATAATTACTAGAAATTATAACAATGAATTATTAGTTATCAAAAAACATTGTGTGAGAGATCAAAGTTAGATTTAGCTTGTGTTTTCATTAAATCATCGGAAAGGAATTTGAATTCGACAAATGTTTTGTACTCACTTTTTGTCAATTCATCATTCTCAATATATCAAATTTAACACTACACTCGATTATTCAAACAGAATTTTTTTTGCGTGATTATATTTTTGGAATTTCATACTTTGTCACTTGGTGCCTCTATTATGGGAATATGGAGTGTATGGATAGAAAAATTGGGAAAAAAGCAACGAAAAAGGAGGGACAATATTTCATAATAGATGGTTGGGACTTAAAACTCATCAGTCTGGCGTGCTGGCGATCTAACCACATTATGTGGCGTAAATAGCACTCTCGTGATCCCTGCAGTAAGGGGGGAGGGGTCGCACGCCTCTCAGAGGCATACGAAGCGTTCAAGGCTCTCGCCCTTCAGGAGCGCATGAAATAAAATTTTATTTGATCAAATTTTTACAAGTTGTTTTAGGAAAAAATCCTATACATTTCAAATGGCTTCGAGATAAATTACATGATTAATCATATAACTTTTTATATAGCGTAATAAAATAAAAATTGCACGATTGTTAACGTGACTAATATCGTTATTTTTCTAAATATTATAGAATACATTTGTATAATTTTGTCAGCTTATGTAAGCACAGCGCTATGAATGTAAATAAGTCTAAGAGCTTGTGATTCATCTCATTGATTTCATTGCTACTAAGCAGTACTTTCATAAACTCTCTAGAGTATCTAAGGACATACATCAAAAACATATATGGAATTCAGGCTAGCAAATATTTACGTCATAAAAATAGTACTACTATAAACTAAAAACTATCCACTCAAAATTTTATGATATTCTTGACTTAGGGGGTCTCCTGAATATACAACTGAAATATCTTAAATAAGTGTTAAGAGGACGTGGGAGGGAACCATTTAACATCAAAAAAGCTAGCTCACGGCTTCCAACTTTTCTCCTCTTCTACTCAACGAAACCTCTTGAAACTCTACGTATTGTCTCAAAAGTGACGGACAACGGGTGCGTAACTGTTAAAATCGCAAAAAATACTTAATAATTAATTGATTTTTAGTTATTTTAGCGACAAGGCAACGGTGAGTGTCATTATGTGTCGTTTGTAGAAAAAAACTACCAAATATAGCCAGAAAATGAGTTAAGTGCCCTAGTGTAAATGCTTTATAACAAGTTTCAAGTTTTTTCGATTAATATTATTCAGGAAAATTTCTTTTAAAAGTTTGCAACTAATGATGCCAAGATAATCGTTTTCTCGTCCATCTAGATATCATATTTGTTGGTAGGGCTAGGTTATACTGGATGTACGTAAATATATAGATTTATATGTACATGTTATGATCTGCAGACAACATGCACGTAACGCACGTCACTCAGCTATCCGCAAGAGTCTGCACGTAAGTCTGCAGTACATAAGTGCAATAGTTATTTATTATTTTTCTTCGCATATTTTATCACCCTGGCCTTCATAGCTCATAATTATTGTCATTGAATATGATGATATTGTTAGCTGCTACGGCCTTTTGATCAACTTGGAGAGAGGAAAATTATATTCTGATAAATTGATTGGAACATTATGTTCTACTGTACCAGGCTTTAAATTTTACTTGACAAAAATAGCTGCACAATGATTTTCTGAGCTAAATTTATACCACTGGATTCAAAACAAATATATACAATTTTATAGTTAAGCTCCATTTTCTGCTTCAGATTTTTTCTTTCGCTTGAAAATAAAATAAAGCTCTTTTCTAATAAATTCAGTGATCGAAAAGCTAACAGTTTAATTATTTGTTTCTTAAAAAAGAGTTTATTAGATTTTAGAAAGAAAAAAATGTATTTTATAAGTTTATACGTTAAAAATTACTAGTTGTAGATTTTTCAATGGACATTTTTGAGAAATCTTCAACGCTAAATACCTGTGGTCAGTATCAGGGTTTAACTTTTAGTCTCATGATTAATATATTTTGCGAATTCATTTTTCATTTTTGGATTTGCACATCCAGCAATTTGGCACTTTTACTGTTTTTCTCGAAAAAGCTACGAAAAAGAGTTTTTCAGGAAAAAACATAAAGAGTAAGAAGTTGTAAGCAGTTGTCCAGGTTGAAATTTTTCTGCAAAATTATGCTTTCACATAACGAAAAAAAAGTTTAATCTTGGCGCTGACTACATTGAATGTCCACAGTGGTCAGTCAGTCAATCAGTCAAAGACAAAATTAAAATTTTTCCCTAGTATGTGAATGCTATTAAAAAAGCAATATTTGGGAGCAAAATTGCAGCCTGGACAACTTCTTACTCCTAATGTTCTTTTCCAAAAACACTACTGCTCCATGTGCGTGTTGTATGCAAGTATCTAAAGTATATTTGTGCCGTATTGATTTATTATTCTTCTTTACATTTTTCATTAACATGGCCTTCGTATTTTATAATTATTATGATTCCACAGAAGCAGCATCGTATACATCTGTGTAGAGTACATTAAATTCAGGGTATTGCAGAGGAGATGGTATCGTGGTAAGTCCCTGCTATTATTATTCAAACTTGTTTGTGAAACTATATTCTATCTTAATAAAGAAGTGTTACAAAAACAAACAATTAGCACTCCCAATGTTCATATCACAGGAGAGACACACCAAGTGTTGGTATAGAAAACTGAAGTGCAGAGATGGGCAAGCTGGAAAATGGGAGATGAGTAAGATGACTAACCTGACAGCTTAGCTTTGCAAATCACACATGTAATAAAAGTTTCTTATTTTCTTTAGAGTATATATTATGTAGTGTTTTACGAGAACTAATTCAAGCTTTTTTATATTAAGGTTGACCATCAGTTTCAGTAAATCAACTGAATTGAGTTCTGTACAACCTAATAATGGATTCAATAATATTACAAAGTATATCGTATTTAAAGCGATGTATCCATGAAGCTTTTGGGATTAGTACACTAAATATTAACTGTAATCCAAGTTGATGTACAAATAATGATATTTATTTAAAATCAGCCGGCATTATTTAATTTTTCAATTTATTGTCACTGTTTTGTATTGAGAAAAGTTCAAAGCCCCGAACAGTGAAGCATAATTATTTTATTGACTCATAATAGTAAGATTTGTTTACAATGCATCCCTGCAACCATAGCACACGCAGGTAAAGTCTAAAATATAAAATAATCAACATATAAACTTAGTAAAGCTTATTGTGTCTGGAAAGATGAAGTACGAGTACCTGCTTCATGCCTATGGATCCATAACTTAAAATTTCTGGCCCTGGGCCTACTTTTAAAATTCTATACTGGCATTACATCAATTGTGTACTTCTTTACAGACAATGATATTTTCTTTAACTCAATTTTTTATACAAACATACGTAGAAATATAACACTAGTAGAGCACAATGTTGTAATAAATTCATCAAAGTGTGATCTCTTCACAGTCGGCTAACGGTCAATGATAGTATCATAATGCACGCAGCCTGCAAAACCACTAAAGATTCTGCAGGTGTGGGAGGTTACTAAGTGCAAAGATGAATTAGTCTTCATATTAACTCGGTCAAAATCGTTGTTATTAGGGGAATAAAGTACAAGTACCTGCTCTATGCAGATAAAGTTATGAATAAAAATCTTTGTCTCAATCTGAACATCAACAACCCAGCAACTTTTTACAACTAGTTATGCTTTCCTATTCTCTAAATTTTTGTATACAAAGCTACATTTTATTTATTAGTAAAAAAAATTCGTGTCTAAAGTCTGTATTCAGAGAATTTTAGGATACAGATTTTCACAACATAAAATTCACATTTTAAGATATTAATGCTCAGTGCCAGGATTCAAATTTTACTCTGCTGATTACAACATTTTGCAAATATATTCTTTATCTTTGAATTTTCATCTTCAGCAACTATACTTTTGTATTGTTTTTCTCTAAAGAGCTAAAGAAAAAGATACACTTAATTCTTGTTTGATTATTTGTCCTTCGACCGATGGCGGTTTTTTTTTTCATAAAATTTGTTTTAACTTTATTTTTAAGCTTTTTGGAAAAAAACATAATGTGTCAAATGTAGTCCAGGTTGCAATTTTTTCAAAAATAATGTTTGTTTAGTATTAGTAACCCTTTACATAATTGGAAAAAATTTTAATGTTGGCATTGACTGACTGATTGAGAGCTGTAGACATTACAAGTAGTCAGCAACAAGATTCAACTTTTTTCCTGGTATGTGAAGGTTTTTGCAAAAGCATTATTTTTGAGCAAAATTGCAACCTGAAAAACTTTTTATGACTTATATTTTTTCCTAAAATGCTTGAAAAAAGTTAAAAAAAACTTTATGAAAAACAAACTGCCATGGGTCGAAGGTCAAATGATCAAACTAGAATCAAGCCCTTTTTAACAGACCTCATAAACCCTTAAAAATTTAATGCCCAAACGGTGCAAAGACATACATAAAACCTAATTTGCAAAATATTTTAATCATTATACTAAAATTCAAATTCTGGTACTGATCACAGACATCGAGAGTTATAGATTTTTTATAAATGTATTAGTAAAGCGCTTTATTTTATGTTTGAGCATACGAAACTTATGCGTACAGCTAAGTGATAAAAAGTTAATGACTGGTAAATTCATGATTATAATTGGGGCAAAACCAAACATGTGCAGCTGTAAGTAGTCAGTACAAGGGTTCAATTTCTTTCTTTATGATTAAAGGCTTTTGGAGGATGAAAAATTTGAAGCTAGAAACTGGAGCTTAACTGTAAGATTGTATATTTTTATCTCAAGCCACTGGTATGCTTTAGCTTGAATAATGATTGGGCAACTTTTTTTTATCAAATAAAATTTAAGGCCAGGTTAAGTAGAGCATTATTTTCCAATCAATTTATCATAGTTTTAGTTGATTCAGGTGCCATAGCAGCTAACAATATCATCAAAGACTCTGAGGTTGAACTTGACACAGTGAGGAGTAGGTATTTGTATAGGATTTGTCTCATAACATGTAACTAAAGAAATGCTGTGTGCATACTTAATGTACATCAGTACATCCATAAATTAAATTTGTTTGTCTCCAACTATTTTTTCAATTACATTGTACTTAACTGTAAGTTTTAATGATTATTATAAATATTTTTTGACTATTACTACTAATTTTATCATTCAGTAAATTACTGCTTGAAACTTATCGATATTATTTTTTTAAACAGTTATATTTTTGACTTTGCACTACGTAGTTCATAAATATGATTTTTGGATCCATCAAAAAGCATTGAAACTGACAGTAGATTTTGACATAAATAAAAACTACATGTTTCATTGTTTTTTTTAAATTCCAGAGACATAAAATCTTAAGGATCAAAAGTGGCTAGCCCAATGAGTTTGAGGATAAAACTTACACCTGTATGACCATATGCAGACGCAATACACTTAATGCTAAAATTAAATGGGTAAGTGTATGGTTTGAACATATGATTGCGGGTGTATTACAATTATTACGAATGTATTGCTTTATTAGAAATGTCAAGGTCATCCAATAAACGAGGAAATTTTTTTTAAAATCTTTGGATCCTTGGGTTTTTGTGCTTACATCGAATCAAAGATTAATATCATCTATTTGATCTGACGAATATAGGTTTAAAATGTTTGAAATAATAAGTACGAGTTTAGTCACCTGTAAAAAATTGAGCATGTGAATGATAAGATACATAGAATGCTTTAATTGAATGTGCGAGTGTATCGTCTGAACACATGAATGCAGGTGCCTGATGAAATATTTTAATGGTGTGGATCAAATTAAAGTCTCAAGTTTATTAATCTGAAGAATAATAGTATTACTGAAAATACTTCAAATTCTCTTTATTTTGTGGCTGGCTTCTAACTTACATCAATAGGAATACTTTATGCATGAAATCAAAATATTAAAATTAAATTATGAAAGCACTTTGAATAACGAGTGGATTAAATTTTTTAATTAAAAAGCTAATTTTTCAAGAACTATTGAAAGCACCTTTTACTGAAATGAGATCGAACCCAATTGCACTGTCGCTATCTTGTATTTTGTTACGAAGGTTAGGTTATTGGTTTCTTCAAGTTTGCAGCATTGTGCTAAGTTTATCAGTTTGCTTTCACGTCCTCTTAAAATTGCTAAAACTCAATTGACACGAGAAAAACAGTGGCTAGTTGTGGATAGTGTAATACATTTCTTGATCATCATAAGCAAAGTCTCAAGTCAGACTAATAGTTTGTAATGGAATATCCATAAAAGTACTATGCTCAATGAAACCGTTCGTGTCTCTCAAGATAAAATATCCACAACTATTGTACAGCTATTCCTGTAATCTCTTTGCTGTGAAATAATGCAAACGCAATAAGCAAAATTAACTAAGTGGAAAAAGAAATGACGAGAACTGTGAGAACTTGTTTAATTTTACCGTCATTTCCAATGTAAATACTGTCCGGTCTCTTTGCACATTTTTGGCTCCCGTTGATTTTATTTCCATACAATCTCAACATTTTATTTCTGTGTATCTTAATGACAGATTTTATTCAAAGTAGAGGCAGCTACAGTGGGCCTAGAAAAAAGTACTTAACCTTAACGATGCAAGTCCTAATCATAACTGAAGAAAGAATGTGAGAGAAGATGCACCACGCAAGAACAGTAACTGCACTATAAAGGCCATCTAACAGTTAATCTATAGAACAAAAGTCAGGCACATTAAAGTTATTTAACGGTGTCTATCCGCAGTACAGTAATAAAACTCTTAATAATTCGCACTATCACTCTTCAGTGAAAAGACTTTTACATTGCAATTGTTTATATTTAAACTTATCGCTCTGACCTTCTACATTTATACAGTTAGTACTAATTAGAACGTAAACAACTAAACGTGCTTTTGTGGCCTACCTCAGCTGCCTCTACTTTAAGTGAAGGATGCAATCAAGACACAAACATACAATATGAAGATTGTATGTAAATAAGATGTACAAGCACTAGAAATATTCAAGGAGACCGGATATAATGTACATTGGAAGTTAAGACAAAATTTAACAAGGTATTACAGCTCGCTTCATTTCTCCATCTACTTAAACAACTCCATTTATTACATTTGCATTATTTGAAAGCAAAGATAATAAGAACATAACTGTTAGAAAATTTTGGATATTTTATCTCAAGAGACACGAATGACATGATTCTGTATAGTATGATCGATAAATTTATTACACTTTTTTTAGCTAGCCATTGATGTTCTTATCCCAATTGGGTTTTCGCAATTTCAACATCTGTTCAAGATATTTTAGAAATATGTTAGGGGCACGTCCTAGAGTGAAGACTATCGTACGAATTTAAATGAATAATTCTTAGGGTATACTATTAATATTTTTATGACACAAATGTTTGGATATGCTTGGTTTAATTCAATATATTTTTGGTATGTATGTTTTTAGCTATTCTAAAGAGTTCATAAAAAGTACTAGTTAGTAGTATTGTAAGAATATGTATTCTATAAATAGTAGTTGTATAAACTGAATCCATATAATCACTGACAAAATAAAATATTAAGAATAACAAATTATTTAACTCGTGTTCTTGCCGAGCACAATGCCTATATAATCTTACAAAATGAAGCATGTTTTTTTATAATATTCAGAAATATCATGCTACTAGCCACGTCAATAATCGTATGGTTTTTCGTTCAATAATGACACATAAAAAATCACGCAATGAATCATATGATCGATTATGTAATTTATCACGCTATTTGTCACGCCAATAATCCCGTAATTGTTTGGAACTGGGATGCTAAATATACCTAAGATTTGTTGGTGTCATCTTATGTCAACAGGTGTTTTTAAACAGTGCAAGACTCCTTTGCGAAATCACTTCTATAACTCGTTGAACCAGGAATTATGACCAAAAAATTGGCACAGCCCTTCTCCAGATCTCGAAATCCAATGCTGTGCACAAAAATATGTATTTTTAGAAATTAATAACACGCTGTTGTCGATGAAAGGTGGGATTTGTTATGCTTTTCATAGGTTATTTTTTGACTCCCGAATGACATGTTTTCAAATACTAGAACTTATATTACCGGGAACTAGCTGTCTCAAAATACAACCGCATAAAAAAGGCCAGTAGAAATATCATACTTGTGCTATTATATTAACATATGCACTTTTAGGTGTAGTACACGTACACGCATATCGTATGAAAAAATCTAACTGATAATCTAGTAAAACTTAAATAGTTTTACGATGCCATCTTCCCGTAAAGAAGTCCAGCAGGACATTCTATAGAGTCCTGAAGGATGTAATGTAGACATCAAAAAACATTTTTTCTGTTGTGAAGACAAAATTTTATTTAAATTGAAGACTTTGTTATCTAGATATTTTACTTCATAATTTAAGATTACAGTCCATTAGTATGTTACTACATCCAGGTAAAAGATCATAGTTTCGATCCCTGTAAAATTTCAAAGATCTGAAGTAAACTATACCGTGTGTAGCATTCAACAAATCTTTTGCTTTGATTCAAGATCATTTGGCAGATATTTGGTATGCTTGTAAAAAATTGACTTATATTAAACATCTTGATTTTTTACGTAATCTTTTACACTTATTCCTTCCCTATTTTTGAATACAGTTTAAAATACATGGTTATAATTCATGTGCGTACAATTCTCATGCTAACCCAGTTTACTGCTGTATATGTAAGTCTCTGCATAACAGTATGTACAGTGGCCCTTTGTAATACTGCGCGCCACAGTCAGTACGAGTCTAGCTCTTCTTCTGAACGGTTCTCTTCCTCGCTGTCTCTCTCGTCTCTACATTCGAATTCGTCCACCATTACTAATAAACGGCTTTCATACGAAATCCTCGCGTGTGCTTATTTACTCTGCTGCCCAATCATCCCCATAATAAAAGACACAATTATAAATACAATTTTATTGAAAAGAAGATGCCGCTAAAAATGTAAAAATCTTACTACACCTACACCAGGTGGATGTTTTAATAGATTTCCTATGTAGTGATCCTCAATAGAGAGCGAAAGAGAAGCCCCTTATCGTACCGCTGATTGGTAATAATTAATCTTGTAAAAACCACTTAAAGACAGCTACAGAAATACATATATATTAGTGTTTAAAAACAATGACAAATCTTCTGCTGCATTATTTGCGTTAATGTGCATCGTTACTGCGCATTTCTTTACGAGCTGAAAAACTGTCCAAAAAGATAAAATAGAACCTTGAATATCTGAAGAAGTCATTTGTGTTCGACGAGCCACAGAGTAAAGATCTCTTTGAGACAATATCAGTGTATTGAGTAAAGCATTTTGTGTATATTACTCGCACTAAGCCGCTGCTCCTCGAGTCCATGTCTATAGTAAACTTATGAGGACTAAGTGCACAGAGAAAAGCGATATTTTCTGTGTCTACTTTACCGTTTTGAAGCCGACGAATAGGCTAGTCTAAGGAAGCGAGCTGCAATATAGCAGAACCATCACAGCTAATCAGAGAGCTCTATTGTAGTTGCTAGGCAACAGAGTCTGTTCATAGAGATTTCTAGGGTATACAAAGTTCTGTACAAGCTCGATATTCCTTAGTTGTTGCAAGTCGGTCCACGAGTGGGAATACTACGCCAGCATAAAGGAACTTCTCCTAAGAGGACCGTATCAGCGAAACAGAGAGCTTCACTGTAGTTGCTGGGCCACAAAACCTATTAATAAAGACTGTAAAGGCATAAATAGAGCTGAACGAGCTCGGTTGTTATTAGTTGTTATAAGTGAGTCGACAAGTGTAATTGCCTAGTGCAGAAACTTCTGTCTCCGTAGAAGCTCTTCTGAGAGAGATCTCCAGAATCGTAGCACTAAGCACAAGAACTTCTATTAAAAGGACTCTCCAACGTTATAGTAGCAGAAAAAGGTATCGAGTATACAAGCAGTAGCTTCGGTGAGCACTACAACCAAAATCCTCAATGAATATATTTGTGTGTATATTATCGTATTTGTTAAAACATTGTGTTTTTCTAGCTATCATGGCTATGAACGAAGATCAGGTCGACGCGTATTACGTCAACATGGCTAATACGTTACAGCGATGTGCAAGATATTTACCTACTTCAGAGCAGGATGACATTGAAAAGTGGACTACTTAAGCTGTAGAAAGTATACGTTCTCTTAATCTATCATGGCTTCACAAAAATTAAGTCATAGGAAGAAACAAAAGTTTTACACCATCATAAGCCAAATACAGAGTGCTAATAAGAGGTTCAAATATTATGATTGTGGCATACAGCAAGAAGTAACTTGGAGCAACATTTAGTCAGCGTTCAGGTGTCACATTAATACAGGAGTGATCACAAACTTGAGCATTCTAGGTATCAAGCACTTTTTTATTCTTTACAGGCGCTGGATCTATTTTCAAGAGTAAAAACAAGCTTAGCTTTGCTAAGTCATGATGCCATAAAGGTGAAAGCTATACTTACAGCACTTTGAACAAATCACGAATGATGAAGAAATATAAAAACATACATAATTTTGATTCAAACATTAGCGCATCCATCACACTACTGATTAAATCAATTGGTTTGATATTAACGTACAAATTATTTAACGAGATATCAAAGAATTGCAAGAACGAAAGTCAGAGTGCTCTCTCCATTTTATAGTGAGTCTAATTATGAATATAAACAAATACAATCCGATGCCACGATGTTTTTATATACCACTGCCAAAAGATATTCAAAACAAAAATGCTTGTGTTGATGTTCAAAATAATGATAACCGAAGTTTTAAATCGGTTGTGTTGTCGCACTACATCCCGTTAAATGTAGTGCTAAGCGAGTCAGTAAATATAAAGAATATGAAGATGAATCAAGTTTCGAAGGCATCGATTTTCTAGAAATGCAAACACAGTCCGTTTTTCCGTACCATGTGACGTCTAATAAAAAAGAAACATGTGAACATTTAGTTGATCAAAGATCATTATCCAGACAAAGACGTACAAAGCAAGAGAATAAATGACACAAAGTCACCTTAATTTCGTTACGTTTGAATCAGGGATTCATCAAAAATTGTGAGTGATCAGATTTCAGGATGTTATCATGCACAATATATTTGCGATAGATGCGTAAATTTTTTCTGTACTATTACAAATTACAATCAAATGAATTGGACTGTAGTCAAATAAACAAATGTTAAGTATTGCTATACAAGACAAAAAAAAAGTATTTAAAATTTAAAAATCATGAGCATCAAGAGCCGGTGCTGCTTATTGTTTATGCTGACTTTAAGTGTCTGCTTCAGCTTATCAAAGGTAACAAAAAAGCATATCAAAAGCACAAAGCCTTCAACATAGGATATTACGTATTATACAGCTTTAAAGATGAAAAAGCAAAGTACGCAACCTATCGCCAGAGACACCCAGATGCAAGAACATGAGCTAGATGGTTCGTTCATGAACTTAAAGAACTTGCTCTTGAACTGAAATATCTACATAAGAATCCGAAGCCTATAAATCAGCTGACCATTGATGGAGAGGTGGCTTTTAAATTGGCAATACTATGTCACTCGTGTAGAAAGCCATTCATAAACATAAACAGGAAAAATCGAGACTATTTTCTCCTAACAGGGCAGTAAGTTTTTATATTTCTAATATTATAATCTTTAATCTTTTTATCTAATACTAATGAAAGGTATATTTTTTGGTTTCCACATCAAAGAGCAGGACATGATGACTGTAATATGAATTATCTAGATTCGTGGATGATCTCGGTAGTGTTCCACAACTTGAGTAGATATGACTCCGATTTATTCATCAAAGAACTAGCTATAATATTCGATGGACAAATAACGCGCATACCACAAACAAAGAAGCGCTATATCTTTTTGTCAATGAGGATATATAAGAGCAACATCAGCTTTCGATTTATTTATTCTTTTAGCTTTGTGCCATCCTCCTTCGTAAAGTTAGCTTCTTATTGAGAAGAGCTAAGAATAATCAAGGAGTTTTAGAATTAATCTGCTGAATAAGTAAAGTAGTTAGCAAGAGAAGGAGTCTTTTCCGTTAAGTAAGCCTCATCATTCGAACGATTTAAGTTAGGAAAGCTTCACGCTGAGACGGACTTTTACAGTAGTCTTAGTAGTGAGCATGTCTTAAAAAAAAATTACGCTCATGTCCAGAATGTATGGGATGTATTTAGTATAAAGACTCTCGGAGACTACTCCGACCTCTATCTGAGGGCTCATTTACTCCTCTCAGCTAATTTTTTCAAGAATTTTCGAGGCAGATGCCATAAGGATGGGTTGGATCCTGCTCACGACTATATCACCCCAGGTCTTACCTGGGATGCCGTGTTGAAACATACGGGAATCACGTTAGAATAATTAAGTGACATAGATAGGCTCCTGTTTATTGAGCGTGGCGTCTGAGATAGTATTGTAGCTATCGATATGACAAAGACAATAATCCATGCATGGTTGACGGGTACGTCAAAGAAGAGAAGGATAAGCATGTCCATTCCTATGAAATTAACAGTCTGTATGGATGAGCAATGTGCGAGTCGTTGCCTACAGGAAATTTTCACAGGAACGAGAACGTTAATATTAAAGTTCCTGGCGATTACCCCTGAAAGTTACATACTCGAGGTTGATCTCAAATATCTAGCAGAGATCCAAAATTCGTACAAAAATGTACCTATGTTTCGAGAACATCGAGAAAATCCTGGTACTCGGCAGAAGAAGCTGATGACAAAGAGCGATACGTCATGCACTAGTAGAGCCTAAAGCAGGCCTTTAAGTAAAAGACAATAATGGTCAAAAACAGTTTTTTTGCGTTTTACGAAAAAACTAAGAATTTAATGGAAATAAATTCTTCTATATACAAAATGTGCTGAGTAATTGAGTATTAAGCTTAACACATACTCTCATGGGAAACATCATAATCTAGTTTTGTAATAGCTTTGATAATATGTTGACCCTCTCAAAATGATTATATTTTGATACAGACCGGAATACACTCTGAGTGAAAGTTTGAGAACATCCTTGAATTTTTTTAGAATGGTTTATAAGCTTGTAAACTAGCAATCATAACACTTATATAATGTTAAAGAAGAAAGCCTACGTGTCATAACGTACTTCTAAAGTACCGCTGAAATACCGCTAAACTAATGCCATAAACTATCATTAATAGCTTCTGAAGTACCATGAAGTACCATGAAGTATCGCTAAAGTCCCACCAACGTGTCATGAGTACTGTTCAAATCATGCTAATTCAAAGAGGTGACTGATTGTTCACTGGTCCAGTTTTCCGTTGCTCTATTACCATCTGCTACAACTAGTTTTGCATGAATATGTTAGAAACTGGGTGATGCTAGCAGACATAGGTCTTGATGTGAAATTGATATTCAAATTGCATAACTGATATTACATGTTTATGATGCGTACGGCTGATAAGTATGAACCTTATAGCGAGCGATGGATTCAACAACCGTGACCGGAGACTGAATGCTTCGAATCTTCTTTATTTTTGATGCAACAGAAAAACATAGAAACTAATTTTCACCAAGGATTTTTACTTTTAATCCTGGACTTTTTAATGATTGAATGTTTCGAAGTATTAGTTTTTTAGTTTTTAGCTGTCCTTTCAGACGTGTTAACGGTTTTTACGCTCGTTTTCCACTGAGCGCTGAAGTGTATGTCGGGCTGCTTCTGTAGATTTTATAATTGTATATGATTTCCATCACAACAAGGGTTTAATGTGTAACCTGACTGTGACGATCCCTACGTAAAAATGCACTAAATTACCATTCTGATCGACTATTCGCAGCTGTATATAGTCAATGATACGTCCAACAGGAGGCAAGAAAGTAAACTTTAGCATTGTAATAGTTCTATTTCGTCATGACATATTTGATGGCCCTAAAAGTTAATTTTGTGCATCGCTTCTGCTACCCCTGCTCATTGCTAGTGCATCGCTGCATATTGATTGTACTCTGATTAGCTCGGAGCAGCAGTGTGGGCTAGTAAAAGTAAAAAAACACGTACGCTCTGATTGGTTTGAAGGACTAGGTATCTTTCAGATATAATTAATCATGAAAGATCAACTAGCTCATTACGATCGTTACTTTATAACGAGGCATTGCCGCTTTATTACCTATAAGTATAGGTATCCTTGACTATTTACAGCTGCAATTAGTCGATCTGGACGTTAATTTAGTCAATTTGTGTGCAGAGATCACTAGGGTAAGGTTACACATAAAATCCTGGTTGTAAAAATAATCGTATACAATTATAAAAGCTACATCAGCAGCCCGATACGCACTTCAGTGCTCAGTCGACAACGGGCAACCACACCTTAAACACGTCTGAAAACACAGGCAAAGACTAAAAGACTAATACTTTAAAATATTTAATTCTTTAAAAGTCGAGGATTTAAAGTAAAAAGCCTTGATGGGAACTTATTTGTATACTTTCCTATTGCATGAAAGGTCGATTAATTCATTGAAAATAAGTTTATTATGCCATGGGCGTAATAGTCCAAATGTCAAGAAAATTTATCACATACTAGAAACAATACTTCCAAGTACGGTTGTGAAATATATTGATTTATAAGATTATGCATATATAAATTATCTAGATGGTTTCTCTCTTAATAAATGAGCTTAGCACACTCAAATAATCTACTATTCTTCAGTATCTAATTAAGGCTTATTTAATAGCCTAACCTCACAAACATATAATCAGTAGCATCTTAACGAATTTAGATAATCCATGCACGCAGTGGAACAGATAACGCAGACTAAACATTATAGTTTTACCAATTAACCCTCATATTGTATCAAACAACGCTTATCCAAAGAGAAGATAAAAAGAAAAAGCAACACCCGTGGTAGCCAGCAGCAGATGGTTCTACCTCGTGAACAAATGATGAGGAGAGCCATCATCCCCTCACGAGGCAGTGGACAGCATGCATCTGACCGGGTAAAAAGAAGAAAATGCAGTGCAATTAGGATCGTACACGGAGAGAAAAATCATAGGGCTGTCCCATAGGTGTCTCTGGTAAGAGTCCACTGAAGCGGGCACCAGTATTCGCACTATGCAGTTGATGCCATGGCCTCATGTACACGATGAGTGTGCAGCCTGCGCTATAGCCACGGATCAATCTCATGGGGACATGGGATTCTTTCCATTGCTCTCTTGTGGTTCGACTTGAAGAAAGGAGTAGAAGTCTCCCTCCAGTCCCCCCACTCTCTTCATCTTTAGAAAATCAGAGCCTATACGTGGCCCCTCTTACCTGCGCCCCGCACTACTTACATGTATACTAGCTTGCGAGCTGTGAAAGAGATAGAGAGTACGAGAAAGAAATTTTTTGGGGGACCCCACTCCTACTTGTCAAATCTCAAGAGGGCAATGGAAAAAATTCAATGCCTTCATGAGATTGATCCGTACACGGTTATACTATACAGCCATGGCTATAGCGCAGGCTGCACATTCATCGTGTGCATGAAGCCATGGCATCAACTGCATAGTGCGAACACTGGTGCCCACTTCAGTGGACTTTTACCAGAGGCACCTATGTGACAGCACTATGATTTTTCTCTCCGTATATAAATGTATTATGTAGCTTGCAAATACTGTTACGCACTTACAAAATTTTTACAAACACACATACAAACGAATGTAATAAACGCGAGAAAGGTAAGAAATTTGGCTGAACAAAGCTCTAAGTATATGCAAGTTATTAGTTTTGTGCTTTGTGCTATGCAATTTCAATTATCGGGCAATTACTTACTGTTACGAATAGTACTTTTGTAAAAACAAGGCTCTCCTTTATGATACAAACTCACCCAGTGGTATAAAGTTGTTGCAAAAAGAATAGCGCGTGTTTTATTCTCAGTCAGTACTAACTGATTCTCATATCCCCATCTCACCACTGCCTGAATGTCATGAATATTATGCGAATAATATGACCTTGCAGTAACGTCACGAAGACTTTACGAAATTTATGAAAACAAGAAATAGTATCTGGTCAGGGAAAGATCCCTGTGGTACTCCCGAGCTGCTTGATTGTGCGTTAATCAACTCGACATTGAGCCGCAGAACAGCTAGTGAACGGTCAGTGAGATAGAAGTAAGCCCATTTTATGGCACTGTCTGTAAAATGCATACCTGCAAGTGACCGTAGCAAGGTCGAGTGACTAATGGAATCAAACGCACGAGGAAACAAAAATACACAGCTAGAGTCACAAGGCCCCGACCCATGCCCAATCTTATGTCATCCGAAATTTTAAGCAGGGATGACTGAGTACCGTATCCCCATGCGAGACCAGACTGTATGGATGAAAGGAAGCCACTGGTTTCCAGATAGTCACGTATTTCTTTCGGAATGAGATAGTACCTTGGTAAGATGTGGCAGATTCGCTATGGGATATGTCTCCTAAGGGCCGCTGGGATTCGACCTTTGAGAGTGGTTCAAAGTGATTAACGCACCTCGACAACCTCGACCGGACAAAAAGCGAAAGAACTGCTTGGTCCAGTCGTCAGAGCAAGAACTTTATGAAGCTTATCGCGAGAGTATGATGGAAGAATGCAGCTCACTGTTAAGTAAAAAGCCGCTAGTGCATCAGGGTCCAAGACAGTTAAGGGTTATCTTGGCTTATTGGCTGTTAAACTAAATCGTCGGAGAATTGTAACGGTGCGCATCGGCCGAATAAATGACCGTCCCGACGCCACGTCACAAACTCACTCGTTCGTACCTTACCGTGTCCCGCCCCACTGGACTCCTCTCCT
>JAPYYV010000288.1:0-36315 GCA_030522625.1 Copidosoma aretas
GGGGGGGGGGGGGCAGGAAAAAATTGACGATCGCCAAAAACACGTAAAAATCAACACTATAGGCTCGTGATTTGAGGGGGGGGGGGTTAGGGGGGTCGAGGGGGGCTGAGGAAATGAGAGTCCTTACAACTATATATATATAGTAAGATATATGTATATATATATTAGGGTGTCCGTTACTTACCAACTTTGACTTTTTGATCATATACCCCCTGGAATCTCTTTGCTATATCCTAAAATGATAATCCATACCCTGAACCCCGAAAATTTCGGATTGAACACGTGCCCCTAGACGCAATCTGATTTCCCATTGAAATAGCATGAGACTTTTATGATTTAACCTTGTTTGATTTTTTTGATCACTTTAAGTATTTTTTCTGGATTTTTAAATCACACTATTAAATAACATATCACTTTGACTGGATTTATTGATTTTTTCCAACTCAAAATGAGTAAGTTGAAAATGTTTGATTTTGGCCTTTGAAGCTTTCGAGGAACAAAAAATCCAAAATATGAAATTTTTTCAACTTGTTTATTTTAAGCTAGGAAAAATCAATTGATGATGTCCAAGTGACATGTAATTTAATGGTATGATTTAAGAATCCAGAAAAAAAAATTAAATTGGTAAAAAAAAATCAAACAAGGTTGAAGTTTGTAAATCCCATGCTATTTGAATAAGAAATTAAATCGCGTCTGGGAGCACGTGTTTGATTTACAATTTTGGGGTTTCACGGTATCGATCATAATTTTAGGACACAACGGACAGATTTAAGGGGGTATATGATTAAAAAGTCAAAATCGGTAGACAATGGACACGTTAATATATATATATATATATATATATATATATATATACACACATGGGTCATTCTTTGTCAACGGGAGACCCCCCTCTGTCCAAAATTCCATTGCGTCTGAAAAATTAACTTTAGGCTCAAACTGCAGGTTCTACTATCTAGTTTTATTTGGCGAGTGGCACCCATCAATTTCTGATTCTGTAAATCCAATATGGCGTCCACAATCTGGAAATCATTAAAAAAAATAATCTCTTTCAACTGAAGATTTCCTCTGTCCTGTTTCATATCGTGTCTAAAAAATTGATTTTGGGCTTAAAATGTAGGTTTTGCCCTCTAGTATTATTTTCGAGTGGTGCCTATCGATTTCTGATTCTGTTAAACCAATATGGTGCCCAAAATCAGGAAGTCTATGAGAAATCACCTTAAAATTATAAAAAACTTAAGTTACTACAACGAAACATATACTTTATTAGTTAAAATAATACATTATATGATTATTTAACAGATTTTTGTTTTAGTGACATAATTTATTTTCTAACCACAAAAAAATGGTGAATAATCGACTTTACTAGCAAGAAAATAAAAAAAACTGCGAAATATGTGGAGAAGCCTATTAAATAATCTAAAAATGTGTATTTGTAAGAAAATGAGCTTTCTGATCAGTATTAGATTAACTATATTATTATTTTTTAAATGGCGGATACAAGATGGCAGCCAAATGTTTGAAACAGACGAATTAGAATTTTTAAAAATACTGCTGTATACTACTTAAAATTTTTAGGACTTAAAAATTAGGTTTTGTCCTCTAGTACTATTAGCCAAGTGGCGCCTATCGATTTTTGATTCTGTAAAACGAGTATGGCACCCGAAATCTAAAAATCGCTAAAAATTACCTTTAAAATTTAAAAAAACTTGAGTTACTACAACTAAACATAAATATTATTAGTTTAAAATATTACATTAAATGATCATGTAACAGATTTCTGTTGTAGTGACATAATTTATTTTCTAACCACAAAAAAATAGGTAAATTATTGATTTTACTGGCAAAAAAAGAAAAAATACTGCTAATTAAGTGGAGAAGCCCATTAAATAATCTAGAAATGTGTATTTGTAAAAAAGTGAGCTTTCTGATTAGTATTGAATGAAGCTTGTAATAACTCAAGTTTTTTTTAAATTTTAAAGTGTTTTTTTAGCGATTTTCAGATTTTGGGTGCCATATTGGTTTTACAGAATCACAAATCGATAGGTGCCACCCGGCAAATAATACGAAAGGGCAAAACCTAAATTCTAACCCGTAAAAATTTTGAGAAGTATACAGCAGTATTTTTGAAAAATCAAATCCGTCTATTATTAAACATTTGGCTGCCATCTTTAATCCGCTATTTAAAAAATATTTATTCAGTTAATTCAATACTGATCAGAAAGCTCATTTCCTTACAAATACACATTTCTAGATTATTTAATGAGCTTCTTCACTTATGTAGCAGTTTTTTAATTTTCTTGTCAGTGAAGTCAATTATTAACCTTTTTTTTGTGGTTAGAAAATAAATTATGTCACAAGAACAAAAATCTGTTACATATTCATTTATTTAATTTTTTTAAACTAACAATATTTATGTTTAGTTGCAGAAACTTGAGTTTATTTAAATTTTAAAGTGATTTTTCATAGACTTCCAGATTTTGGGCGCCATATTGGTTTAACAGAATCACAAATTGATAGGCACCACTCAAAAATAATACTAGAGGGCAAAACCTACATTTTAAGCCCAAAATAAATTTTATAGACGCAATATAAATGAGGACAGAGGAAATCTCCTGTTGGAAAAGAGTGATTTTTTAGCTTTTTCCGTTTTGTGGGTGCCATATTGGATTTAGATAATCAGAAATTGACAGGCACCACTCGGCAAATGAAACTAGAGAGTACAAGCCAAATTTTAAGCCCAATATTAATTTTTTAGACACCATATGAAACAGGACAGAGGAAATCTTCCGTTGAAAAAGAATAATTCTTTCAGCGATTACCAGATTGTGGACGCCATATTGGATTTACAGAATCAGAAATTGATGGGCGCCACTCGGCAAATCAAACTAGATAGTAAAACCTGCAGTTTGAGCCTAAAGCTAATTTTTCAGACGCAATGGAATTTTGGACAGAGGGGGGTCTCCCGTTGACAAAGAATGACCCATGTGTGTATATATATATATATAAAGGGGGGGAATGCTACGTCAAACAGTACAGCTAAAAACAATTTTTGCATGGTTATTGATAAAACGTAGTGCGATTAAAACTCACTTGTAGTTTAAGCCTCCTAAAGTTACGTGACTAGCGACAGTGGCGGTTTAAAAATTTAAGATTTTATTTGAGAGCCAAGCTTATAAATTTTTTAGCTTATATACATAAATGGTAACATAATAAAGTACAAAATTTAGCGTACTTTTTCACGCTTAATCGTTCATAAATACTCCTTAAATTTTTAAGATGGTTTGACTTAAATTCTGACGTATGACAGTTTTAATACTTTTTTCGGTTCTTATGCAGTTTTATATATATGTCCATTTTTTTTTTTTTTTAAGCTTGTTGCATACTTTTTCATGATAGTCTTGGTTTACGATGAGCATAATGCAAGTTTCAGCGCTAGATGGCGCTGAAGGTGAAAAAAGCCGCATTTAAGCATTTTTTTCTCACACATTTTTTGTGTTTTTTGTTTTAAGTACGATTCTGAAGCTATTTTTGAGTGCTGACTCGAAATCCGGGACAAAAATCTGATTATTTAGAATGGTGAATCCAATATGGCAGACCATGATTCAAAATTCAATTTATTTTGCTGTAAAAATTTTTTTTGGTTTGCAGCGCCAAAATCTTAGAAAAAAATGGATTATGTGATTTTTTTATTAAGTGCACTATTTTTGGGCAAAAAATGCGTGAAATTTGAAAATTCATGAAATCGCTTCACAAGACATTACACAATAAGTGCTAGAATGATTGTTCTAACTATCTATTCTGTACAATCATACATTTTCATGGCTCGGTAGTTATCTATTAATACGTGACGTCAACTTTGAGATCTGGCGCGCTAGTGTATGGAGTAAAGTTACAAAATACCATCCCTCGGTAAAAATTAGAATACACGCTGCAACATTTTTCACGGCAGAATTATTTTCGGCCAGTTAGGCTAAAGCCATCTGAGGCTGCGTTTTGGAAACATAATAAACTGCTATCTATGGTGGATGGATAGAAAGATGGGGCAACCCGTAACTGAGTGAAAACAGCCAATCAGAGGTTAGTGCCAAGCTGGAACTATTTTAACTTTGAATCCATCAAATATCCGATCAGAACTATATGGCGCTCTCTTGGCTCTTCTTGGCCAATTACAGCTCAGGGATGGTTTGCTCGAATACTATGCATTTACCTTATTGCCGTGCCTTGTTATCCTTTCATCATGCTACCAACTAGTAAAAAATCACGTGGTTTTTTACATAGGCGTGACTGTGTCACGCAGTCTTATTTAAAACAAGTGGTAATACGTCACGCTGTCGCGTCTGTATAAACAGCTGCCATATAAGTGCATGGCATGATATCTCTTTGGCGCTTGCATAATATCTTACTTATGATGTAAGGAAAATAAGGTGTGCTTACTAGCTAACCTTAATTCGGTAATTTCTGCGCCCTTCAAATTTATGACATGTTTGTCCAAATTTTACGGCCATTGATTGGGTACAAACATAAGCAGCAACTTATTCATTATTGGTAAGAAGCACGTGAGCACACCTATCCTCCTTACATGATGATCATACTGGCTTAGCGAATATTCGCTAATACTGCCTTACTACCGTAAAGCATAATCTCAAGAAAAGCGTTGGGTGCTAAATCTATATCGGTAAAAACATAAGAGCCTATACAACTGTACGCAGGATTGAGTATAAAAATAGTGTTACCAGGCAGGAGAATTAGAATGACATGCTCTCTCTTTCTAGCAATTCGTTAATTAGTTGCAGAATCTCTCTCTATATTTAGCTGCACATCATGAGTAAGATATTTTTTAGGGGCCAAAGAGACATCATTTCATACACTTATATTAAAACTGGTCATACTAACGCACTAGCACGACACATTACCATTGGTTTAAAAAAAGACTGCGTGACACAGTCACGCCTATGTAAGAAGCCACGAGATATCTTAGTAGTTAATAGCTCAATAAATGGATAACACAGGGTGTCGATCAGGTAAATACGTATTGTTCAAGCAAACAATTTATAAGCTGTGACTGGCCAAAAAGGGCCAATAGAGAGCCATATTGCTCTAAGAAAAAATTTGATTGATTCTAAGTCCAAATGATTCTGGCTTAGCATCAAACTTTGATTGGCTGTTTTTACACAGCTACGCATTGCCATATGCTCTTATCCTTTCATGATAGATGACAGCTTATAACGTTTGCGGAACGCAGCCTTAGGTAGCCGTAGCCTGATTGGCCGACAAAAATTCTGCCATGAAAAATTTCTCAGCACGTATTCTGACAATTACTCAGGAATGGTATTCCGTAACTGTACTCCACACGTATCAAATCTAAAAGTTCACATCACGTAACAATGGATAAGTACCATATAAGTATAATAGATGGTTGATATAATCATTCTAGCACTTTATTGCGTAATGTCAATCTCAGACGTGATTTCATGACTTTTTAAATATCATTAATATTTTGCTCAAAAATGATACACTCAATCAAAAAATCACATAAGACATTATTGCTTTAGAATTTGACACTACAAACTATAAATAAAATTTCATAGCGTAATTTGTTGAACTTTGAATCATGCTTTGCCATATTGGATCCACCATTCTGTATATTGCAATTTTCGTCGAAGATTTCGAGTCAGCACTCCTAAATAATTTTGAAGTCGTATTTAAAACAAATAGCAAAAGTAATTTGTAAGTGAAAAATGCTCAAATACGGTTATTTCGACCTTCAGCGCCATCCAGCGCTAAAATTTGCATCATGCTCAATCCAAACCAAAGTTTTTATAAAAGTAGTTGTAAAAAGCTATGAAAGAAAAAAATCAATAATAAAAATAAGCGGGCTAACCAAACCAAACAACTTATTTAAACTATTTAACCTTAAAATAAAGGCTTAAACTTAAGGGGAGTTCTTGTCTCACCAAATACTATCAATTACCATGTTTCTGGACCAAAATTTTTTTTTACTGCACCGTGTGTCGTGGTATGCCCCATATATACATATATATATACATATCTTACTATATTGTATAGTTGATTCGTCTTGATCATAAACATAAGAAGGGAATTTTTCCATAAGTACATTATAGAATGCCTCTTCGAGGTTTAGTTTCTCCGTCGGAAAATGCTTGTACAGCTGATTTTCAAATGCTCTCCTACATAAGCTCGTGTTAAGGTGGTTCTTCACGTAGCCCATTTACTTTAACATTTAGTACAACTTAGAAAGATTGTTATAATAAACATTAGAAATCTCCTCTTTAAACATAAAATCTCTTCATCAAGTAATTTTTCGAAAAAGAGTCAGTTACAAAATGCAATTTTAACATGGGCTCTGACAGAGGTTATTTTTTTGTTCTACGATAGAATGTGGTGGAGTAGACTTTAGATCAGAATAGAAAAAGATCATGATGAAAGAAAAATTTTGACATTATGGCCTATCAGTATTTTCTATTACACAAAACTTACGCATAAAAATAATCATTTGGCGTTGAGCAAGACTGATGTCTGCTTTGTAAATAAGCAGATACCCGGCATGCGCGCACCAATTTCAAATGATACAATTACTGATATTGTAATATGTGAATCAGAAAAATCATTTTATGAATAATATTTGTTGAAAATGATGATTATAAAGTAACCAATGGTTTCACCATTAAATGTTATTCAAAAGTAAGGTTATCCAAAGCATTGAAAGAATTATCACCGTAAAGAAAGTGCATAAGGTTTAATTTTGTATTAAAAACGTAAGTAAGGGAATGACACTAAAATCACATCAATATCTGATTCTGAATCTGATTATAATTTACGAGTAATAAGATTAAGTTCGTGTGACGGTCGACGCTCTAAGATTGTACGAATATATGTATACATATATGGGTATATGCAACAATCAGCAAAGTTTGCTTGAGTACAGACCTACATGCCATTTTTAGAACCTTGCGTCGAAAAAAAATCTTTTTTAAATTGAAACTTCATTAGCACGTTTATTCGCATATAAATGCACTGATAGTCAAGCGTCAGTCCGACACATTTTCTGTTGCAAGTAATACGCTGATCAAAAATTAAAGAACCACAGGGGCCCGCGCCGTTTTGATAGGACACCATCGTATAGAACCCCCTTATGTCTAATTCGAAGCATAAACAAAGGGACTATAGGATTTGGCAGATTTTACTATATCAAATTAAACATATTTCGTCTCTTAGAGTATCGCAAAAGAGCTTCCTTACATATTATATGTCTAAACTGTTAGAAGATGTATACCAGTTGAATTGTAAAAAATCTACGTCACGTAAGCTATCTTTGTTATCTAAATACCTTTGTATATCGACTTATACGATAGTAAAATGGTACATTCGATGTATGAGTATGATTACTTACTTGTTTTGATTGATGGTATTCTCGGAATGTGATAAATGTTAACATTGGAACAGCCATTGACCCACTTCTTATTAAAACCTATCACATTAGTACAGTTTTTTTTCTTCCTCGGCATGTTCGCTAACTTTTTTGTCAAGTTAGTGTACAATTTTTGTCGTCGCTCGTTTTCCAGCGTCATTTTTAGTTTTTCTGTTTCGATAATATTCTATTTCGTAATTAAAAAATCGATGAAAGCACTTTTCCTTTACTCCAACGACAAATCATAATCATCATGTAAGAGGAGAACAATTTTCTTTATTGTTCTTTGCTCTCAAATATTCGATCATGCTCTTCATATTTTCAACATATTGATCAATTTTTTGTGCATAAAAACACAAGTCGTTGGAAACGGGAACTGAAGCGAGGAAAATTTTCTATAGTTATTGTTGACTGAGTGAACAACGTCTTGTTCGAATTAATGCCAATCTCGTCAGGCTTACCTTATTAAAAACAAACAAAAAATTATTGTACAATACCTACGCGTATCACATATAAAATAATGTAGTTGACTTAGTAATTATGACATTATTAATCATCACAGATACTTTGATGAAGCATGCTATTCTTATTCACCACAGAAGATTTGTAATAGCTACTCAAAGTTGAGGCGTCTTCTTTATTGTTATTTGTATATGTTGTGGAATATATATACAGCATCTTGGATATTATTCCTTTTTGTCTGATAGGTTCGATGTCTTAAATTTGATATCCTGGAAATCAAAAGTATGATTGATCCCTCTTATGTGTGACGGAACCACTAATCTTAAGTTTGCTGGAATTACTTTGATGCTCTCTCAATCACTTTATTAAAGCTCTTTTTGTTTCTCCTATTTATGAAGCAGAACGAGATCGTCAATTAAAGCAATACACAACATTTGTCTGTTCCATTTTTTTACTAGATATTTTCTTGGAACTATTATTTTTTCAAGTTTGTTTTTAATGCTTGGACATAATTGTACATACATTTTTCTTAAAGTTTATAAGTAGATTTTAAATAATAGAAAATCAGATGGGATAGATATTTGAATTTTATTGTACGAATCATATGTGTAAGAGTCTCGAGATACATTTATATTTTTAATCCGACAGAGACTCGTCTTGTTCATATTTTTGATAAATGTTTGTATTAAGTCATTTTAACGCAAAATTCTTTTTATTCTGATAATTTTTTTCTGAAAGAATTGTTTTTCAGACAATAAAATTGCATAATCGACTATATTAAACACTGAACTTCTTTTTGAATCTGAAGGATGGTTTGAATGAAAATTGATAAGTCTATTTAAAGCAGAGGGCTTAACGTACCAGTCAGTAATAATTTTGGTATTGAATTTTTTGAACGTTGCATCCAGAAATTTTTTTTGCATTATTAGACTCGATCTTGCATGTAAATTTAATGTGCTCGTCGAGTGTGTTGACAGTATTTTGAGCTAAATTTACTTTGTATCTGCGTGTGCATAAAATTGGGTAATCCACATACTATTTATACATAAGGTACACAATTATGTTTCTTTTCACGACTACGCAAAGCCTCCACTTTAAGATCCTGCATAACAGTATATGCAAATAGCGGTGACACTGGAGAATCCATTAAATTGCAAAACGTTTGTCTGTAATACTTATCATTGAAATTAATGAAAACATTATTAAACATAAATTTTGGAAAAATTCTGTTCTTCCATGAAAAAGAATTTTGGAAAATTGGTTAATTTGTAAGTCTCTTCTCTCTAAATTGTTAATGACCAATTCAAGTGAAATGTTTGTAAAAAGTGAGACATCTAAAGATATGCAAAAAAAATTTTTAAGTAAACGTATGTGTTGGATTGTTTTATAAATTTCGAGCTATCATGTACATAAGAAGATGGTTTTCAAAATAATTAGGTAGATTGTCGTGAATAATTAAAGCTATAGAGAGCGTAAGAGAATTTAATAATGGGATGATAGGTCTTTAAGAAAGAGAGGTCTTCTATACTTTTTTCAGTCCATAACATCTAAGTAGTTGCATTTTGGTTTGAGTCCATTGATTGTTACGAAATTTGTGTTTTATAGCATTTATGTCATCAAGTCTCACAATAATTTTATGTACATTTGATTGTCACTGAGTTAGCGGATTCTTTTTAACGATTTCATACGTATTTTTATCAATTAACATTTATTTTATTTTCTTTTTGCATACAGATTATTCTGAGAAAACTGTTACATTGCTTTTCTCAGCACGAGTAAACATAACATTTTTATCATCGCAAAGAAACAATTTCGAATTTTCGTGACTTAATAAATGTGTCTTTCCTATTTTATCAAGGGGAGGTTTGCGGTTGTTGCAGTCATATATTAATTGTGTGACTCTAAATCTTATTTCGGTTTTGAGTTCTAAATTAAAATCAGATTTTTAAAGGCTGCATTAAACATTTATTGTCGTATCAACTGTTTCTGCTGTTCAGAAAGGTCGTTTTTAATGCAAAATTTTGGTGTCAGCGATAGACATCTTTTTACACTATATGGAGCCTCAGCGCAAGTTGAATTGCAGAAAATAATAGTCGTGATTTTTAGTTAAACTGAAGATATTGTGCTTTTGTTCTGATTGTTCAAACATTTTGCTATATTTGTAATCAGGTATCTGTTTTTTACTGTAAAAGCTATAGTATAAGCATTATACAACACTTTTCGCAAGGTCAATCTTCGGATAAAAATCATTAATTTTATGTCTAGTTGTGCTGATAAGTTTTTTAATGGAGTAAATTTGTAAGTAATAATCGTCTTTTTCAATACTGAGCAAACCTTAAGACCGTGTCATAACAATTCTATTTAATTTTACTAAGGCAGACTTACTATATCAGGTGATGCTTTTTAGTCTTCCGGAAATGCTATTCATGAGTTTGGGCATCAAACATTTAACTCTGCACCTTCTTAAGAACTAAAGTTAGCCTTTAATAGTGGTAAGTCAGAAGTGTAAATTAAAATAGGTTGCTTCTTTAATGTATCCGTATTAGCATTGGATGTGTGTGATTGTTAAGAATTTTATCTTCTGTTTTGGCATCCAGTGTTTATCTTACGTTGCACCTACACTATAGTCAATCTGCAAACAACCGTCACGACAATACGATATAAGTTGAGATTTCTATAATTTGAATTTCTGCAGTACTCACTTAATATTGTCTTATTTACTACTAACATTATGATATTATTGTATATGTAATGCACGTAGGTGTTGCATGATAAATTTTTGTTTGTTTTTGATAAAGTGAGTCTGAAAAGGTTGGCAATAAATCCAACGAAACGTTATTCAACAGGGAGTCAACAACTAGAAGTTTTTCTGTGCTTCTCCCCGCTCTCAACGGATTGTGTGATTATGGACAAACAATTATGTAATACAATTTTCTTTATTTTTCTCACATTACTAATATGTATTCTTATCTCTGCCTAATGAAGACAAAAATAGATGGTTAGGGCTGTATAATTATACTAACGCCTTAATTTCATTGAACTTAGTAACACTGTGACACAATAGTCGCAACAAAGAAAAATACAAAATACCAAAATATGTCGATAAGGCTCAGAAAATACCTCTAAGGCATATTCACAGTCAAATGTCATAAGCACTGGTGAATTAGTAGTAGAAGCTAAGGGCTGCTGATTGGCAGAAAAAAGAATATATTGATGCGAATTGTAAGGTGTGTATGTTTTTAAAATACCATACTTAAATGTAGGTCTATCTTATCGAACTCCGGCTCAGCATTTGTGAGATATTGTCATACCTATATCATATTTGTAGAATAACTTTTAAATTTATCCTTGAAATTCAAAAAAAAAGATATTTCAACACTTATAGATCAACCAGTAGCTCAGAAAGCACTAATTTTTCCAAAGTACATCCTTATAAATCCTCTGGGTACCTCTATATTTATATTGATGCGCGCGCAACTTGCCAGAGGGTAAAGTTGTAGGCAACTCTAATGGGCAAGAACTTAGAAGCTTCAACCCAATATCCAAATAGACTGTTATCTGATCACCAAAGAGACATCAAGTAGACCAATGAAAGATTAATAATTTTTAAGATTAATAGTTATCAATTAGAAAACTATAAAAATTAGCATAAAAATGTATGTCAAGCCACTTAAACCAAATAGGCCAATTGGCCTTAACCTAATAGCCCGAGGGACAACGAAATAGTAAATAAAAGACTATTTATCAATTACATGAATCATAATTACTAAATACTTCGATTATAATCAAGCGAAAAAATCGATCCCAATGGACTGCAACCAAATACTACAATAAACTTTGACCTAATAATCTACGAGAAAACAAATTATAAAATTAGAGACTATTTACTTTTAAGAATAATAATGAATACTTGAAAAATAATTAATAAAGAGCAGGAAAAAAACTACCAAGCTAATGTAACAGTACAATCCTATATACTCTAACCTAATAATACAGGAGAAAACAAGTTAATAAATAAGACACTAATCATTTTTAAGAATAAAGATGAATACTTAATGAATTGATAAATGTAGAGCAAAAAAAATTGATCCTAAGTTACTGTCACTAAATAGTCCAATAGACTTTATCCTTATAATTCAGAAAAAAGAAAGTTATTAAATTAAAAAATATTTACTCTTAGAATAGTGATAAATACATATTAAATTGATTAGTAACGAGCAAAAAATTAATTCGTTGTGACTGTAACCAAATATTCCAATGGACTTCAACTAAATAACCCAGGAGACATTAAATTATTAAATAAGAGACTTTCTTTTTTAAATAATGATAGATACATAGTAAATTAATCATTGCGTAAAGTGATAACAATAAGGATAATTCAAATAACACTAATAATAATAGTAACGATAAAAAGTACACGAAAAAAAAAAATTTCAGCGGACTAGACCGTGTCTATCTTATGTTTTAGGGTCGCTGAATCCGAATCTGTTGTCAGTTTGAAACTATCACGTCAGGGTTTTTTTTATAAAGTCTAAGAACCCAGTTTTTCATTAAAATCACAAGAAAGAAAAAATGGTTCAGCGGACTGTATCATGTGTATCTTATGTTTTTGGGGTCACTGAGTCCGAAACTGTGATCCGTTTGACCCCGTAAGATCAGAGTTTCTTTATTACCTCAAAGAAAAAATCCAAAAACCCCAATTTTGTTTTTACTTTAATTTTCGGAATACTGGACATCAAAAAAAACTTAATCATGGAAAAAATTGACCCTAAAATAGGAAAACCGTATACATAACACCTCTACTTGTATACCCAAGAACCTTTGAAGTATTTAACTATATAATGGACAATTTCGAAAAAATAAATTTTTTTTAATATAGTTTTCTTTATGTGGCTAAGGCTACTTATCTTGTACCTTCAAACTTAATAGCATCCCTCAAAAATATGTCCAGAAAGTCAAATACCCAATAACAATTTTACGTTATATACCTTTTAAATTGACCAACGCTGATTTAAGTTTTGGAGCCTAGTATTTACGTATCGGATGCGTATTTTGTCAATTTAGATATGCCGTTTGTAGCATTTTAAACAATGTTTTTCCCATGACACTAACTCATCATTATATTACTGTAATGATGTGACCGAACTTATGAATGAAACAAAGGAAAATGTATACAAAGATGAAGAATGGAAATTATATATTGATTCTTCAAAGCGTAGTTTAAAAGCGGTTTTACTACATAACACGAATAAATTTGAGCAGTTCCAGTAGCCCATTAAACAGTTATAAAAGAGCAATTCGCCAACATTAGCATTGTCCTTGACAAATTGAAGTATTCAAAACACAGGTGGCATATATGTGGTGACCTGAACATTCTTCCCATGGTTCTTGGTCAACAACGCGGTTTCTCTAAACATCCCTGCTATTTGTGTTTGCGGGACAATAGAGACAGAAAACAGCATTTCAAAAAACTTGGCTGGCCAAAAAGGACTTCTTTTGATCCTGGATCACCTAACATACCCTTAAGTGATCCATCAAAGATTCTTCTTCCCCCACTGCACATAAAGTCAGGTCTTGTGAACAGTTTGTGAAGGCTCTGGATGAACAAGGCAATAGCTTTGTATATTTGAAAAGTAAGCCTCCAAATCTATCTGATGCCAAAATAGATGAAGGAATTTTTGATGGACCACAAATTCACAAAATGTTTTGTGACAAGAAGTTTACAAGCAAGATGAGTACCAATGAAAAAGCTGCTTGGTCTAGCTTTAAAAACGTTGCATCAAATTTTTTGGAAAATCGTAAAAGTGATGATTACGCAAGTATAGTAAAAGAATTGTTCCAAAATTTTGGTATTTTGGGCTGTAATATGAACGTAAAACTGCGATTCTTAGGTTCACACATTGATAATTTCCCGGAAAACTTAAGAGACTATAGTAAAGAACAAGGTGTACGTTTTCACCAGGACTGAAAAGATATGGAGCGCCGTTATCAAGGAAAATGCGATAAAAATATGTTGGTTGATTACAGCTGTAATTTAAAAAGAGAAGCAAATGTATAAGAAAATCCATGTAAGAGAAAACCATTACGCAGATGTTTTCAAGATAAAAAACAGCGGTACAATAAAATCGAGATTGATGAGAACAGATCTTAATGTAACTGTAAAAAAATCAAAAGCAAGGAGCTTAACGCCAACTAAGCACCTAAAGACGTGAGAGACGAGGGGACTGACGCTAATCCAGCACCCCGAGATGTGAGAGGCGATGGGACTCAGGCTAATCCAGCACCCCGGGACGTGAGGGGCAAGGGGACTAACGCTAATCCAGCACCTCAAAGGAGACAGAAGTCCACTACGTCCATGTCGTTGTTCCTAGCTTAAGCTAAGAGTAGGCTGAGCATAAGATATTAAAATTTTACGAATCCACAAGTTCATCGATGTACTTAGTAAGATAAATACTTAATAAGAAGCGACAGTACAGAAACACTTTATATATAAATGGCTGAAAAATTTAATCATTCACCACCTGAATATCTAATTACTTCAAACACTTATACTTGAGATTTTTACAGACAAGATTTAAAGGTGAAGGGGCCATTAAGTTGGATCGATACTGGGCGTTTTTTTTATTGAAGAGTTGAAGGATTCACATTAAAAGATTTCATTGACTTCTTGTAAAATTTTTGAATGTTGGAATACAGTTAGGAGGAAGTACTGGGTTTTTAGTCATTTTATTGAGGTTATGAAAAAACCCTTAACTAATAGGGTCAAACGGACCACGGGTTAGGACTCAGTGACCCCGAATACATAAGATACACATGGTCTAGTCCGCTACACAATACTTTTTTTTGTGATTTGTTTAAATAAGACAAGTCTTTTCTTTTACAACCAATGCTACATATACATTTTACACATTTGTTTAATTATCTCAAACAGTTCCCTACACAGTAATAGTTGCAATCATCAATAAAGATGAAAACTACCTGTAGCACATGAATATTTAGTATTTGTTGCTTACTAATTCATAGACAATCATAAAATAAGTTAATAAAATAAGTATAAGAAGTAAGTTATTAACTCCGAAGTAATCAGCGTGATTCTTAATAACAAAAATTGTTCTCTGAAATATGGCGTTAGATATTTGTTTGAAGTAAAAGGTAAGATGTCGTTGTATAAAAATTTAAACATTAGATTTAATGGATGAGAACTTCTCAACTATATCAATTTTTAGTAAGTGAATATTCAAAAATAGAAATGTTGTTGTTATATATTGTTATATGATTTATCAGAAGCATTATTGATTATGCCTATATAGTTACAGGAACATGTGAACAGATCAACAACACTCGCGTTAATGAATTACGTTTGATTCTGATACTTTAAATTATTGAGAAAACAAACTAAATTATGGTTTGTATGATAAATAGGATCAAAAGAAGAATACATACCTTATATATGTGTCACAATATACATAACACACTAGTTACGTAATTTTTTAGGTAAATCCTTATTGGCACATTTAAAAAAAAAGTTATACGAATTTAATGTAAATCAAGGTAAAAAAGAGATCAAATTATTAATTTTTTTATAGGATTCAATTGAAAGCTTCTTAAATGATGAAAAGGTATTCTAGCTATGATTTCCTGTGGCTATGATATCGATGTAGAGGCATTCAATGATAACTCCTTGAAAACGGCAAATATGTTTGATGAAAATCATTCGTGGTACAGTATGCTGCCGTCAATGCCCATTATTTTTATTCATGGTTACAAAATGATGAAAACCCTGCTACGAAAATTTAAAATGATGTCTGAGGAGGCCAAAGAATGTAACCATACAAATGTGAAAAAATTTCGTAACAATATTTCAAGAAAAAATTTAAGGTGGGTTATTTACTATCTTAAACTAATAAGCAGCACGTATGTGAAGTGACGATAATAGTAGTTAGGGACTTGTTTAGCTTTTTGGTATTGTGAGTGCAAGAAATATGAGATAAAATATTTGAAATAAGCTTATAGCTATAGTATGCGACAAAATATTCTAATTTACATACAATCTCAATTTTCTATCAAATTAACGTTCTATGCTGACTATTTGTAATAAGACACGTAGATATATTATGTATTCAACCTACTTTGCACACAAATAGTTGATTAATCTTCTATGCTTATTTGAGTTTCATTACTTATAATTATTTATGTTCTTGTGTTTGAGGATCGCTGCAAATCCAGACAAGTTCCAGCGACTACTGCTAAATTCAGACCATTTTTTTTCTCTGTCTTGAGATAGGCCCTAAAAATCAGCCTATGTCCTTAACAAATGAAATGCGGTCGCTGCTGAAGGTAGAAAATAAACAGTCTGATGACAATTTAGGTAGAGAATACGACAATGATTCCATTGTGACGGAAATGGATCCTGCTCATTCATCTTCTAAAGAAATTGCATTACAGTATAGAAACTAATAAATTACACATATCGACTTTGACTGCAATGTATATATATATAGAAAAATGAGATAATAAATTACGTAAATATTTCTTGAATACCAACACTTAAAATTACTGTATCTCAGTGAACAGATGATGAAACTCAACTTTACTTATGAATTCTTTGGTCTTAATAGTCAATGTGGCCCATCTTAACAATTAAGTTAATTTTGTAAATCATAATTACTAGAATTCATACGTAATTGACATACGTAAATTATAATTACTAGAATTTATACGTAATTGACATCAATGTTGATAGGTTTTTAAATCCATGTTAGTAAATGTGCTTGATGTTTTCGCAAGAATTTAAATGTATGCCACTTTTTCTGCCACTATTTTCGATTTTTAATGACGTTAAATATTGCAGAGTATTTAAGTTGGCACACCCTTCCCTTTAATGCCCTTGCAGTAGGGGTTACAAAGAAAAATGTCGTCAGCGATTTTTTTTCTGCCGTTTTTTTATTTTTTTATACACCATGTTGTGTTCTACTTAGCGTGTCCTTTTATTTGACATCTTTTTTGCAGTACATGTTAAAAATACGTTCTCCGCTAATTTGTTTTTGGCCGCCATTTGAATTTTTTTCTAAATTAAAGAGCAATAGTGTATTCTACGTAGCAAGCCCTTTCATTAGACGTCCATATTGTAGGGATCATTAAAAAATATAGTCGACATTTTCTACCTGACCGCCGTTTTAGATTTTTGATAATGTAAGAAACGTTAATTTATTTTACTTGGCATGCCCTTTAATTTGATATCCACATTAAAAGCGTTAAAAGAAAGATGTTATTCACTACTTTGTTCCGGCCGCCATATTGGTGGAATCGTAAGTCAAAATATATTGTAACTAGTAGTTTTTAGCACTTAAGATGCAAACTAAATATCAACTTGATTTTATAATATAAAGTAATATGAATACGAATAGAAACTTAGACATTATGACGCTTACGGCAAGTCGCTATATATAGATTACGTGCACACGTATATACACCGTGTCTCATAATCATGTGCTGTCCGGAAAAGGCGATAAAAAGCAAGCGAAAGTGAGAAAAAACGTATTTTCAGAATGTGCTTTGGTCAAGTATATTTTTTTAAACTAATTTGAAAGATAAGTGCTACACTAGAACCTTATGTCTGCCCATTTTTAGCTATACTTTTATTTTGTTTGGCCTAGCTTGTGCATCAAATATGGTTACACTGCCCGTTGCACCGCTCATGGTTATGTATAAACAAGCGGAATCACTATCAGTGATATTGTCAAGGAATAGTCAGGCATGTACAGGCCATATTTCTAGCCAAGGCTGTACTTCATCACTTATCTTTAAAATTAGTTTTTAAAAAAATACTTTACCAAAGCACATTCTGAAAATACCTTTTTTCTTATTTTTATTTGCTCTTTATTGCCCTTTCCGGTCAGTACTTGATTATGAGACATGGTGTATATACTAAGTGGAGTCACATCCAACGAAAACTGATCCTTGTAGAGAATTCCTTTACGAAGATTATAGACCTAAGAACATTGTAACTAAGTAAACATTGAAGGGACGCACGAATTTCGGGAATGTTTTGGGCTTCTAAGACCACTGTGGTGCGGGGCACTCGGAAATAATAAGAGAGAAATCACGTGGCTCTATCCTTCCTTTGTAGAGGATTTTTAGGAAGAGGTAGGGGGGGTTGGGTGAATGATTTTTATTCTGTGAATGTGGGGGGCTATGCAGGGGACTAAAAATTTATGAGGAGTATAAAATTATGAGGACGGGCAGTAAAAGGTTGGTAAGGGATTTGTAAGGGGCAAAGCGAACATTAGAAACAATAAATATTATGGAAAAATTCAGCATGTTTCACTATTAATCATGAGTGATAAGTAGTTTAATTGTGGGGGGTTCGTATGAAGATTGTAAAGGGCGTGTAAGTGGTCTTTGGGTGCGTTGGCGGAGTCTTATCACCAAACCTACCAAAATAATTACCGCATTATATAGTAAGATATATAATTTTATTTATGTATATTTTCTTATATTACATAGTTAATTCGTGTGGAGCACACTCACTCCGCGCCCCCCCCCCCCCCCCCCCCCCCCCCCCCATGAACCCCACGTTTTTTAAATTGCCCCTCCCCATTTACCAACTCCCCTACCCCAACATGACGTAAAGTATTGTTGTAATTTCCGTGTTTTAATATTGCTGAGCCCCTCTATAGCCCCCTACCCACATTTTGATCAAGGCTACCCCATGTCCCATCTTGGCCCCTTACGGTTTTCCTTGCCATCTATTTAAGTTACGATCCAATTACTAATTGAGCAATATGTATAAATAACCCGTGGCTTATGCCTGTAGATCCCCGATAACGACTTCATTTACCCATAAGAAATCAATATCCTTATCACACACCAACTCTTTAACATTGTTGAATACTGCCGACAACAACCAAATGCAGCTTAAGCCGCTATAACCGTTTTTTATCATCATAGATCACCCGACGATGACCGAAATCACTCGAATGAAGTCAATAATTTAATCACCCTAATAACCCTATAACATTGTCGAATACCGCCGAAAACAATAGATTGCAGGTGGATCCGATTCTCTGGTTGCTTATTATCATAGATCACCTAAAGATGACCAAAATTACCAGAATAAGGTTAATAATTCAATTACCCTTATAACCCTATAACGTTGTCGATCACTGCTGCGAGCAACTCATCGCAGCACAAGCTACTTCTTCCGTTTTTATTATCACATATCACCTGATGATGATCGAAGCCACCCAAAATAAGAGAATATTCGAGTAACCACAACAATCCTTTAACATCCGAAAACACTGCTGCAAACCAGCGACTGCAGTTGAAAACGCTTTTTTTGTTGTTTATTTTACATAATTTTGGCAAAAAATGCAATAACCCATTAACCCTTATATTCCTCTAAAACAATTGAACATTATCCAAAACTACCATTTGCTGCGGAAGTCGCGTCTTTACATTGCCTAGAGGATTCGAAAAAAACTTAGATATGGTTAGTGACAGGTTTTAGCATAGTTTATTGTATTTATATGAAGTTGACAAATACAGCCCTAAAGTTTATTTTGATTTGGAGGTCAAGAAGTATGTTGAACTGACGATGTAATAATTAAATCCTTAAAAGTGGACATAACAGCCCCTTGAGATTTTCTGTTCGGCCCGTATGTCTTATTGATAAATAGACAGATTTACTATACGAATTGCATTAAGAACATTTAATTTTTGATCCTAATAATTCATCTAAGATATAGAATTGTAAAATTATAATACATCCAGTTTTATAATACTCTGGTCTTTATTTACAGTACGGCTCACCTCGCTTTTTTATCCTACAATTTTAAATGTACTACGGCGCTCTAAACAATCGTCACAGTGATCTCCCCCGCGATTGAAAACAAGTGTAATAATGATACTAAAGCTATAATGTAGAATACTTGCATTACAGTTCTAACCCTTTCATAAACCTCTTTCGTCATTAACACCCTTTAAATTTTTTTATCTAGTAATATTATTTGACAGACTTTCATCACCTTCTGACGTGTATAAGCCTAAAAGAGTTTTCATTGAATCGTTGACCTTATTAATTAGTCCTAAAGATCGAGGTATTATACATGTATTTATAAACTTAAATAGCTTCTTATTCCTTTCAACAAATAAATGTTGTTACCCATTAAAACAAAGATTACTTTATTCTAGAAAAATAAGAATAGTTTAAAAAATTTAAATAGTTCAAAAAATGTTTTAAAAATTTCTAATTAAAATACTTTGAAATTCGTTCAAGAACAACTTCAAGACAATTTTTTGAATACATATCAATACATTTAGTATTATTATGCACAAAATAACATAGAAGTTAGAAAATATAGACAAATTTTTTTTTAAATTAATTGAAGCTATATGCAGTAAGTGTTAAGTCGGTAAAAACTATTCTGCGTCATTCAGAATGCACTTCGTGGAGGTAGACTTGCTATGCATTCCATGTGTACGTGATTTTTAGTGTATATACGTAAGTATAATTTGTTAAACAAAAAAAATTTTCCATAATTGGTGAGTTTTATTATTGCAGTGAATAAAATTGTTTTAATTAATGTTTGCATTCTATTACTTATAATCCTAAAAAAAAAACTTCAAAGAATGTTTTCTATTTCTTGAGTATCTTCTAATTCATTTTTATTAGAAATATTTTTAGGATTTTCGCACTTAGATAGTGCAACCTACAATTAGCTGCGAAAAAACAATGGCTTTTAAAAGTGCAAATTCAATTTATCAAAACTTTGACCTTGCAACTAATTTATAGTTATAAAAAATGCTAACTGTAAGGGAAATTGTATTCCGTATAAGCTAATAGGTAATAAAGAGAAACTACTAGCAAATAAAGTTAGTCTTACAATAAATACTACGTTTCCAATTTGTCCACCAGCTATAATTACAGCCTTGATATTATACTTTAACAATATTGTTATCTTAAGTATTGATTCGCTACATAATCCGTCTAAAATACATTAACTTTAAATAATCATAAGAATGGCGTTTATTTCCATTTAGCTTATGACACGGAAAATATTCTTGAATAGAATTCAGATGTTCCATTGAAAAATGAATGTATGCCTTACCATCATCTCTATTAACTTCCTTATAAGTTATCTGATCTACTGTATAATAATTTAGTTTCACTGGTCATTGTGATTAGCATTTTGTTATTTTATAAAGACGTAAATTCATTATGTGGTGTCAAGAAACTTTATTTATTGAAGTATCATTTACATCATTGAAAATTTGCGAACAGATATCATTTGATATCAATTTTTTTTTAAACTTAAAAAGACTATATTTTCCCTTTTGCAATTTTTAAAAGTAACGATAGAAATTTGTTATCGATTGAACTTATATTGTTTTGCAATCTCAAAATTTCGTAATTTGACAACAGATGAAAAAAATTGATGGTTTTTTCCACTATATAATTTTATGTTACTTTATTACAATAGGTAGAGTTTGACGCACTCTAACAAGTTAAAATTCATTGGCCTACTATAAGAGGTTGGATCTATTATTTCGCTACCTACTTCTGTACAGCTAAAACGTTAATATGTTACTTTATTTAGGTAGCTCCCTTGTCTTCTGCTCTAGTCAAGAAAGAGAGTCGAACCTGTCTATGTATATATATATATATATTAGGGTATCCGTTTTTTTACTGATTTGGACTTTTTGATCATAGACCCACTGCAATCTCTTCGCAATATCCTAAAATGATAATCCATACCCTGGAAACCCGAAAATTTTGGATTTAACACGTACACCTAGACGCAATTTGATTCCCTGTTCAAATAGCATACGATTTTCACATTTCAACCTTGTTTAATTTTTTCGACCACTTTAGGTATTTTTCTGGATTTTTAAATCACACCGTTAAATTACGTATCACTTAGACTTGTTTTATTAATTTTTTCCAGCTCAATATGAGCATGTTGAAAAAGTTTGATGTTGGCATTCGAAGCCTTTAAAGAACAAAAATTCCAAAATATGAAATGTTTTTTATTTGCTTATTCTAAGCTGGAAAAAGTCAATTGATGATGTTTAAGTCACATGTAACTCAATGGCATTATTTAAAAATCCAGAAAAAATACTTCAAGTGGGGAAAAAAATCCTATGCTATTTAAATCGGAAATCAAATTGCGTCTGGGGGCACGTATTAAATCCAAAATTTTCGCGTTTTCAGAGTATTGATTATCATTTTAAGATACAACGAAGAGATTTAAGGAGGTACATGATCAAAAAGTCAAAATCAATAAACAACGGACACCCTCATGTATATACTAGTGGGGCTTCGCCCCCTGTGCGATCTGCTCGTAAACCTCCATATTTTAATACCTTTATTCTCATGTCTGAATAAAAAATATAAAAGTTTCTTTTTGATACACGTATATATATCCGTACAAACATAAATAACCAAAGCGATCTTATAAAAATTTGCTAATAATTCCAACAAACAGTCAATATATGAAATTAGTTTACTGATTTATCAATTAACTTATAATAATTATATACTAATAACTACTCTAATCGGTATTTAGGGTTAATATTGATACATATAGATATGTATACAATTTTAACGCATTCATTGTAAATACAGAAACAGTTATGAGCCTTTTTTTAATTTTTGATTATTTTAGAATCAACTATGGATATTAGTTTATGATAAGATCTCATTTTGAAATTCTTTCTTAACATTTTCAAATGTAAATTTTTTATTTTATTATTTTTTAATTTGTTATATAGATTTTTATATACTTCTACATTTCCTTTTTTTGTTTTATAACTATTAAAATTTTTTTATTCTTTCATAACAGTACTAATTTTGATTTCAATAAAGTAACATATGTAATTAATTAAACATACAACAACATGTTAGAATTTCTTTTTACATTAAAATATCATCATAACTTATAACGCATATCATATTTCCAAACTTTTATTCTTCACTGTTGTGCGCTTTTTACCTACCTACATATCTTATAGTATCACATGAATCATCTCCCGCCTGCATAATGCTCCATTATCCTTAAATCCTATATTTCTGACTGATACTATTCTTATTGTTTTTTTTTTTCCTCTCTGCATAGCGATGTCTGCTTTATATACATTTTTTTTTTATCGCAGGTCCTACAGCCTTTCACTTACAAACTTTCAAAATCACCTATGTATATTTCTTTTTGCGTTATTTTTCTCTTTTTGCTTTTTTCTTTTTTTTTTCTTACATTTTACGCATGATAGAGTTGTCAATTATCACAAAGTTTATCTGTGTTTTCTGATTAACAAAACTCTTTTTTTCCTTTCTTAAGTTATCTTTGATTTTATCAAGTTTATTTTCCGTCGCAGCTCTACTTTCTCATGTACTGTCATTTCTTTGTCTATTTTGTATTGTTTTTATTGGTTGAGTTCGTTAATTCTTCTATTAGTCATAAATAAGGCAGCTACTCTTACTCATTTCTGTTATCTACAAAAAGTAAATTAATTCCCTTTTTTCTATGCCTATTTGTAGGCTAACCCTTCCAAAAATTAAAAAATAAAAATTGATAGATTTTGACCTGCTCTTCATGACGGTGCTATTATTTTTGGCTCAAAAATCTTTTTTGGTGTTAACATATGTCTTTTTTTTTGGTCGTTTCTCTGAATTCTGTCACAGTTTGTAAAAATAGAATTTACACGAATCAAAAGAGCAACACTCGGACCACACCTTAACAAATTTTTAGAGAGGGTGAGCGGGAAATGCGTAAATGACCAGCAAATAAAGACGTTGACATCGGGTCAGCCACGCTTGACAGACGACTATATAGTTCTAGTACAAACTGTAGACTCCCTAATAAATACTTGACATTCATTAAAACATAGCTTACGTTATGTATAAGTAGAAGTCATAAGCTTTACTTGATCTGCTAGATAGTTCATGAACAGTGGAATTTGCAACTAAGAAACTTTAAAGTTTCAATATGTTCTAGAATCTCTCAAAGGATCGCACATTACCGTATTTGATTTTACATACTGACATAATCATATGTTAGTAGACTGAGAGAGCGATTTCTCTAAGCAAAGAACTTTTAGATTGTGTGCAAGAGTATGTAAAATTATCAAATTTGAACACTAAGTTCATCCATGGAAGACCTGGACAACAATGGACAGATGGTTTTTTCAAACGTCATTTAGAACTTACAATAAGAATGGCACAAAATTTAATGAAGGCACGGGCAGAGGTAACTAAAGACCATTTGAGAGAATAGTTTTCAGGAGTTCCGTCGTTTTTGGACGGTAAAAACTTGCTCACCTTAAAACCTTCTAAAGTCTTTAATTGTGAGGAGGCAAGTGTAAAATTGTGTCCAAAAGCAAGAAAAAGTCATTATCAGAGTAAGATAAAAAAGTGTATAAGTAAGTTGATGGTGACGAGAAAGTTGATAAAAGTGCCCTGTACAAATTGGCTTTGAACGCAGTGGAAAGTAGGCGAAAGCCTGTCAGCGCCGGAGATATCCGTCTTCACTGGTGTGTTGTCAGGATCTCCTCTTTGCGTCGCTAAGTAGTCAGACAATAGTGTAGGCAGAATGCTAAACGATCGGCCTGATATCGTTCAGCCCATCGTTGTATTTATTTACACATTTATTTATTTATTTTTTCTTTTTATTAATAACCCATAATTTAACGTCGAGTCCTTTTTTTTTACTCCGATGCTTCTCCTTCTGGCAGTTACCTCCTGGAGATTGCATGAGGAAGTGAATCAGTTGTACAACACTCATGAGAGTTAGTTTCGGGTGTTCCATGATGCTATCATGACTTGGTTCCGGGGATGGAGTAGTCGGCGGAGTTAGACGTTAGGGTGCAGCAACGCCGGGGTTGAGGAGGGTCGTTCGATGACGTTAAATCAAGTCCACGCAGGGAGCTATCAGGGGGAATGATTTTACTCAAACGTCCTGAAAAAAGTCCTCCGGGAACTACACTGCGACATCTGTGTATACCTTGGGTGTCGGGGGGGCATGCCTTAATGCTACTTTCATGTTACAGCCCTGAGCTAAGCATGCATCGAGTTTCTGCACAGCAGACAGTTGGTTCCACTCTTGCATGAGGGGGAAAGAGGCTAGCGTGTCTATGGGAGTAGACAATTAAACGGGTTACATGGGCCGCCTAGGTAGCTCTTACCAGCAGGCTGACGAGCACAAGGATGGTAGAGAAAAATCAAGGTATAGAAATGGAGTACACAGCTAGGATGTGGTTTTATTACACAGTGGGTCTTATCAACCTTGTGTCGCTCTAGCCACAGCTGTGATACTCGGTGATCACCGAGCGAGCGGGAGATGCCATGTGAACGAGCGAGCAGCCTCTCTTATTTTCTATAGTCAGGGTTATCACTAGCGGGAAGCGTAGCTGCCTAGCGGTTGATTGTGGGAACTATGATTTTCCAGCGCGAAAATTTAAATTTGAAAATAATATATTATTTGAAAACTTATAGATAAATTTATGTAAAATGATAAAAGAATAATAATAATGTTTAAAATTATTGTTATGTAAAAAGTCGAAGTAATAATAATGTTTGAAAATATTGTTAGATAGACTGGTTCATATCAAGTTCCCCCGTTTTGGAGAGTTTGTGATAAATTTTTTTTTAACAGTGACAGAGCTACAAGAGTCGAAGTAGTAAGAACTCTTTATACAATGTTACGCCGCATTTATTCATCCATACTTAACTTACAAAGGTTGACGCTCATTTACTCACTCAATAATGCTTTCTTTAGTGTCTTTTCAGCCTTTCTACTTTGGGCAAAACCAGCATAGAACTGGTCTGTTGCCTTAGATACGGGATGGCTGCGTGCGTATACCATTGTTTCCGATTCCAAAATAAGTTGGTCGCCAGGAGGCTCATAGTGCTTGGCCTGGTATTGCTCTTGGTATATGATGGCCTCGTAGTGGGCCTAAGGAAGCCATTCTGTAAACTGCCGGAGTCTCCACCCCCTGGGCCTTGAGAACTCGTAACCTAGCAGTAGCTGGTTGGGAGTTACGCCTGTGGCTGCGTGGCCCCGGTTCTGAAGCTAGAGCAGGACCTTGGGTAGCTGCTGGTCCCAGTTCTTATGAAGCTGATTGTGAAGATGGAGGCGGAGCCCTTTTTTGATTCCCTGGTAACTCCGCTCCATCGGGTTAGCCTGAGGATGGTAGATTTCCGTGGTCCAGGGCTGCACGTCCCAATGCTGACAGGCATCGAACCAGAAACGGCTTGTGAATCGACGGCCGTTGTCCGTGAAAATGGCGCGAATAGCCCCACCGAGCGAACACTTCATTCTCTAGAATTTGAATCAGGTGGTGGGCCTCCAAGGAGCCGATTGCAAAGGCTTTTACCCATCGAATAAATAAGTCAATGACAACGAAGATGAATCGACGGCCTCTGAAGCTCCTGGGATACGGTCCCATCAGGTCCGCAGCGATTGTGTCCCATGGTCTGTTTGGTTGATGTGGACGTTGTGTTCCGCACATAGCGTTTTATGTCAGCGTACATTCCAGGCCAGAAATGTGACTAAGTGATGGTTTCGTCAATCCCTGGATGTCCTGTGATGTTCGAGTCGTGGAATTCATATAAGACACACTGTCTTGTTGCTGGTGGTACTTAGACTCTTCAGGTAGATCCGGGGTCGGCTCGCTGCCACACGAGGTTGTCGACTACCCCGTGACAGTCGAGGAACTTCTCTTCTGGGGTGTGGTCGGGTTTTTCAACAGAGTCCAATATTCGGTGGGTAAGCTACACAAAATGCAGATCCTGCATTTGTGCCTCTCGTATCTCCTCGAGTAGATGTGCTTCGCTGATGGCGCAGCAGACAGAGGTTTTGCCCTCAGGGAGACTTCCCAGATAGGATGGTAAAAGTAGTCGATCCACATTATCCAGATCCGTAGGTGGGTCTTTACTAGGGTTACGGGAGAGATAATCAGCAAGCTGATTCTCTCGTCCCGGGCAGTATTCAACGGTGGGATTAAAGTCCTGCAAGAGCAGAGCCCAGCGTCGCAGCTTTGAGTCTTTCGCGGTGCTAAGCAAAGTTAGTCCTTTGTTGTCAGTGCGCAGGGTGAATGAGCGGTCCTCGATGTACAGCAGATACTTTCTGTCCATTCAGTGTAAGTTGGTAAAGAACAGCTCCCATCCCTCGTCCGCTGGCATGGGTTTGTACGACGTAAGGCCAGTCCGGTTGAGGTCGTGCTAGTACAAGAGGCATGGAGAGATCTCCTTTTAGCTTGTCCATAGCTTTCTGTGCAGCGGGAGTCCATTTAAAGGTCGTCTTCTTGCTGACAAGATAGTGAGGGGTGCCGTGAACTCCGAGTAGCGTAGCACGTACTATCGCAACCAACTACAGGTCCCTAAGAACGACTGTAGCTGTTTTCGAGTTTTGGGTATTTCAATGAATGGTAATTTTTTGACGTGCTCGGGGAAAGCCTTGTTTCCCTCAGGCGTTATTAAGTGCCCTAGGTACTCCAACTCGGTTACACTTTCCTAGTGCGACGGTCAATCTATGAATGTGCAGTCTTTCCAGCACACAGGCAAGATGTTGTAGATGTTCTTCAAGAGTGCTGGAGTAGACGATGATGTCGTCGAGATAGACAACACAGAACCCGAGGTAACCCGAGAGGACTTCTTGACTAATTAGCGTCTGGAAGGTACCCGGGGCACCTTTAAGTCCGAAGGGCACGACTCGGAACTGGTAGCAACCTCCAGAGTGTGTCGCAAAGGCAGTATATTTGACCGAGTCCAGGGCCATAGCTATCTGCCAATACCCGCTCTTAAGGTTAAGCTTACTAAAGTAACGAGCTTCTCCGATGTCTTTTACAGCAACTTGGATGTGTAGTACTTGCTGAGAAGTACCCTCGGTTACCTGGTTCAATCTGCTGTAGTCAACGCAGAATCGCATCTCGCCATCTTTCTTTGGAGATAGAACAATGGAAGAGCTGTGTGGCGAAAAAGATTGTTCCATAATCCTATCGGCAAGCATCCTCTACACTTGTTTCTCGATGATCGCACGTTTTGTGTCGGAGCACAGATACGGGGCTACTCTAAATGGTTTATGCGGTCGGACACGTATCTCGTGTTCGATAGTGTGAGTCTGTCGGAGCTTCCCGTTTAACGGGGTGATCTTGCAGTGATTATCAAGAAGGTTTTTAAAGCGTCAGAGCAAAGTCGTTGGAAATTTATGCTTGACGTCGTTAAATAGCAACTCGGAGATGTCTTGTCGCTGGACTGCATAATGGACTAGCGGAACGGTGACTAGTTGCTTCTCACCGGAGTAGAGCACGTTTCGAGTCAGATCCAGGATCGACTTTTCGAGTCGCAACGTAGCACCCCCAATGATAAGAGTGTGTCCGAGCTGAGAGGCGACAAAGAGCTCTTGCTGGAATGGTTGTTCTCGATTACGTAGTGTGAGTGAAATTACGCAAGTTGCTTGGAGATTTGCTCCTTGACCCGCCAGATTCCACTGCTTTGCAGGAGGCCGGATGTAATTTCGATTGTTGAGTACGGCAGGGAGGATGAAATTATTAGTCGAAACAGGATCGATAAGGGCCCAGTGCTCTGTCTCTTCTAGCTTGACCACGATCTTGGGTAGTTGTGCCTCGACTGAGTGGACAGTGTTTATCTATGGTTCGGTTCTGCAGGAGCGCTGGTAGCCACTCCTGACGCTCCCTGCTCGTTTTCCTGCGTAGACAAAAATCGGGCTTGGCAGATCGGGCAATCTCGATGGATGCAAAACTCTGGACAAAAACGACACTTGGGTGAGTGATAGTCCGGCCTTGTCGTTGCCGTAGCGTAGGTCAGAACAGGACCAGCCGGTATTGTTGGTGCTGATGGCTTTGCTTCCGTGGGAGCTCTGCCGCCTTGGGTACGCAACTGTTCCTTCTCCTTGTCACCCTCGAGTTTGTCTGCCAACGAGATGAGCTCCGTATAGTCCCCGAGGTTGTGGTTACGCAGCATCTTCCTCTGCGCCGATCAACTCCACAACCGTGTCGACCATGGCCTGCTCGGTGAACTGCGGGCAGATTCTCTGGAAGCTAAGGTACTTTTTCTGCAGGAACTTGGCCACTGGCTCCTTGTCTCCCTGCCTTCGTGAGTAGAGCTCTGCTTGAAGTTTACCCTGGATGGATGTGCTGTCAAAGTGGGCTCGGAGTAGCTCGTCATACCGCTCGAAGGTGAATGACAGGTAACGATACGGTTGCCACCACTTCTCAGCCTCGCCCCGAAGCTCCTTTGCGGCTGTAACAGATTGTTGCTCTGGTGTCGTACGATGCGCGACGAAGTAGGCATGGCAGGAGTGAAGGTACTTGTTCGGATCCTCATGACCCAGTCGTCCGCACGTGGGTATGTCGGGAAGCTCTACTCTCGGTTGCAAATCCGTTAGCGCGTCAACCAAGGCCTGAAAAATAAAGACTGGCTGCGGGTTCTCGTTTTTGTCGTCCATGGTTGGTGTTGCCTTTACTGTCTTCTTTGGCTTCTGTCGTAGTTGGCGTATGAAGTTGCCGGGCGCTACCAGGTGTTTTCCTACTCCTGGAAGTAGTTTCCCTTGAGCTCGGGTTAGGTTGGTTGGCTAGAAATCCCGTGCTGCTAGATGTAGTCGGATCGTGAGATTCCCTCTGTGTCGACAGAGGCACCTTGCTGGTTGGCCCCACGTTAAGCGCCAAACTGATCAAAGTGCTCTCTACGAATTGGCTTTGAACGCAGTGAGAAATCGGCGAAAGCTTGTCAGCGCCCGCACCGGAGATATCTGTCTTAAATAGTGTATTGTCAGGATTTCATCTCTGCGTTGCTAAGTAGCGAGACAGTAGTGTAAGCAAAATGCTAAACGATCGGCCTGGTATCGTTCAGCTCGTCATTATATTTATATGATTTTTTTTTTTTATTAATTATACATAATTTAACGAAGAGTCCTTTTTTTTACCCCGATGTTACTCCTTCTGGCGGTTACCTTCTGAAGATTGCATCAGGGGGAAAATCAGTTGCACAACACTCATGAGAGTTAGTTTCGGGTGTTCCATGATGCTATCATGACTTGGTTCCGGAGATAGAGTAGTCGGCGGAGTGGGACGTTAGGGTGCAGCAACGCCAGGGTTGAGGAGGGTCGTTCGATGCCGTTAAATCAAGTCCACACAGGGAGCTATCAGGGGGAATGATTTTACTCAAACGTCCTGAACAAAGTCCTCCGGGAACTACACTGCGACGTCTCTGTATACCTTGGGTGTCAGGGGGGCATACCTTAATGCTACTTTCATGTTATAGCCCTGAGCTAAGCATGCATCGAGTTTCTGCACAGCAGACAGTTGGTTTCACTCTGGCATGAGGGGGAAAGAGGCTAGCATGTCTATGGGAGTAGACAATTAAACGGGTTACATGGGCCGCCTAGGTAGCTTTTACCAGCAGGCTGACGAGCACAAGGATGGTAGAGAAAGTCAAGGTATAGAAATGGAGTACACAGCTAGGATGTGGTTTTATTACACAGTGGTTCTTATGAACCTTGTGTCGCTCTAGCCACTGCTGTGATACACAGTGATCGCTGAGCGAGCGGGAGATGCCTTGCGAACGAGCAAGCAGCCTCTTTTCTGTACTATAATCAGAGTTATAACTAGCGGAAAGCGTGGCCACCTAGCGGTTAATTGTGGGAACTATGATTTCCTGGCGGGAAAATTTAAATTTAAAAATATTATATTATTTGAAAACTTGAAGAAAAATTTATGTAAAACGATAAAACAACAATAATAATCTTTTAAAATATTCTCATGTAATACGTCAAAGTAATAATGTTTGAAATATTATTAGATAGACTGGTTTGTATCAAAGGAAATCTTCACTACCATGTTTATGCACAACGCTGAGGGCACTTGTGCCCTTTCGATGGTAATGTACAAATATAAAGGAGCTTTTATGAAGAAAGTCTTAATAAATAGTCCACGTGATTGAGGTTTGGAAATCTCTGAAAGTGGTTGGCAGACCACTGAATCTTTTTTTGAATACATAACAAATGTATTTGATCCTTAGGCAATTGTAAATGAGCTTGACTTCTTGATAGTAATTAACTTAGATGTCATTTATCCCATGCTTCTATACCACTGATAAGATACTGTATTGATCACAATGATGAATGTAATGAGTTGTTTCTTTAGTAAACCCACAAATCTTCATCAGGATATCCATTGTTGCAATTTATGCAATTAAAAATTTTTAACGCCTGAACACTTGAAGATACGCAAAGTGAAACATAGATAATTACATTATTTTTGTGAAAAACGTGGAATTGTTTTTACAAAACAAAAAAATTTAAATAGACACGAAAAAGAACATAGTAGGGAAAAATTATTTGAATGTCTTGAATGTAAGAAAAGTTTTAACAGATCGACACATTTAAATAGACACATATTAATTCATAAAGAAGGACATGAACTAAAAATTTCTGAAAAATGTGCTAAGGGTTTTGAAAGATCAGACGGTTTAAAACGCCATATGAAATGCCACAATGTGATACAAATAGAATAAATTCTTGTTTAAAGCATTAAATGGCTTAAGTTATTTACTATTTTTTAACTTATACGGAGAATTGGAGGAACTACAAATCCTGGTATATGTTTCAATATGGTTGTGTGAGCTACTTTTTTTCTACCCTCATGTTATTTTATTGTACATTTGTTAATATGATGTTAATCTTAAAACATGTAGAAGGGAGAGATCGAAGTAATACCTAATTAATAATTAATTTGTATTGACTTATAATTAAGTTTTGTGTGTACGTATTATGGAATAGGTTATGAGGTGATGGTGGGAAGCTGAGGGGGAGGTGGAGGGGGAGCTGTGGGGAGCCAGGGGGGGTGGGGGGGGAGCTAACCCCAAAAAAATGGGGCTAAGAATCACGTAAAAATGAACGAATTACTACGTGATTTGACAGGGAGCCGTGGGGAGCTGGGGGGGGGGGGGGGGCTGAGGGGGAGCTGGGGGGAGGGGGGGGGGGGCTAGAACTCTTTTTTGTTGAACAACTATATAATATAAGAAGATATATATATATACGTGTGTGTGTGTATGTGTATGTATGTATGTATGTATGTATGTATGTATGTATGTATGTATGTGTGTATATGGCGTGTCACGTCAAACCTTACAGTCAAAGAAAATTTTTAGTTAAAAAGCATGGTAATCAATAGTACTTGGTACGATAAAAATATACATAAAGTTTGAGCCTTCTAGAGTCACGTAACAAGCGTTAGTGGTGGTTTTAAAATTTCGATATCTTGTTTAAGGGCTAAACTTCCGGATTTTTTTAGCTTGTAGGCCAAAAAAGTTAATACAAGAAAGTGCATAATTCAGCGTATTTTTTAATGCTGGAACATTTGAAAACACCTATTAAATTATTGAAGCTAGTTCAAACCTTTACTTTTACTAAAGAGGTTTAAATAATTTTTTTAGTTGCGTCATGCCGCTTTATTTTATTGGTATTTTTTTTTAAAGCTTTTTGCATATTCTTTTGGGATAGTTTTGTTTTCGAATGAGTATAATGCAAATTTTAGCACTGGATGGCGCTCAAGGTGAATAGGGCTGTATCCAAGCATTTTTCTCTTAGACATTTGTTCGTTTTTTCTTTTAAGTACAGTTTGAAAGTTATTTAGGATCGCTGACTCAAAATCTCAAACAAAAATCTAAATATTCAAAGTAATGTATCTAATACGGCAGGCCATGATTCAAAAGTCAACTTATTTCACTGTAAAGAATTTTATTTAGTTTGCAGTGTTGAATTTTCAGTAAAAATATGCAGTCCTGTGTGATTATTTTATTTAGTGCATCGTTTTTGTGCAAAAAATCAGTGCAATTTAAAAATTCATAAAATTGTGCCCAAAGTGAAAATTTCACAATAAAGTGCTGGAATGATTATATCGATTATCTATTCAATGCAAATAAATCATTTTATGGCGTGGTGCTCATCCATTGTTATGTGACGACAACTTTCAGATCTGACGTGCTAATGTATAGAATGAGGTTATGGAATACTATTCCTGGGTAAAAAACAGAATACACGCTGCGAAATTCGTCACGGCAGAACTCTTTTCGGCCAATCAGGCTAAAGCCACCTTGGGCTGCGTTTTATAAACGTTATTAACCGTTAACTATGATGAAACAATAATGGTGGCATTAGCCTGATTCGCCGACAAAAATTCTGCCGTAAAAAATTTCGAAGCATCTATTCTGACCTTTATCCAAGGATGGTATTACATAACTTTACACCATACACCAGCACGTCAGATCAAAATGTTTACGTCACGTATCAATGGACAAGTAGCAAGCCATTTAATTAAATGATTTTATTGAATAGATGCATAATATAAGCATTTGTGACACAAGAAAGGGGAAAGTAAAAGGATGTAAAAATCTGAACATGAAATGAATAAATACATATTTTCTCTTCGCTAATATTAAGTAATAATTTCGAGATCTTATCATTTTATGAAGTCATATCCACGATTGATCTAAAAAATTTTTAAAATGACCAAAAAAAAGTGCTAAATTAATTCTGTAATAATAATAGTTTTATGAATATTATATACATATACGTGTGTATCAATATTCAACTGAAATACTGATTAGAGACATCCATTAGTATTTAATTAGTGATAATTATCTGCTGAATCTTTGAACTAATAACATTTATTGACAATTGATTTAGTCAATTGATTTAGCGTTAACTCGATGAAAATCTGTAATGTTACAAGGTATCAAATAGAACTATTGATGTTTTATGTGATTTTTATACGGAATAAATATATATGAAAACCACAGAAAACTTGCATTGTTTTATTTAATACCTTGTTCGACTATATTGCTTTGATTACTAAGATAATTTGTATGAACTCATGTTTGATGATTTTATAAATATCGAATAAATATGCATGTATATACATATATATAAAAATAATGAGCTTCAATACTGATTAGAGTCATTTACTTGTATTCAACTAGCAATGATAATTTTGTGAATAGGGTATGTGAACTTATTCCACGTACTAACTGTATATTTAATATATCATTATAGATCTTGAGTAATTTCTGAAATTAGCGACTAGACATGCTTTTCTGCAGACGCATTCAAATACCTACACGGAAAATACTACTTTTAAAGGTTTCAAAGCTTCTTTCGGCATTATTGATACTATGAATTTGCTCTATGGCTCTTAATAGGGTAATTTTTTACAGTATATCCATCATTAAAAAAGTAAATATCTTGCAGAAAATAAAAAACAGAAAAGATACAGGAGAAAACAAACTAATGGTAAACTGTTGGAAGGATCTACTAATAATATGGACTTCTTATTTGACAGTCAGACTTTATAGTATATAGACTAACACACATATTATCGAAACGTGGGCAATAGCATGGATCTATCAAATTTACAAGGTAAGGAAGAGGTAGAAGTATTTTAAAACTACAGAAAAGTGGCTTTTTAAATGTAACATACAAAATTTTAGAAATTATATTCGCTAAAAATGTAGAAAAATTGGTAGAGAAGTGAAAATTAGTAAAAGAAAGTTAGGCTGCTATCAGAGCAAAAGGAAGAACAAGATACCATATTTTTGGACCAAATAATTTGATTTTAAGTAAAAATTAAATAGTAATAGGTATAAAAATGACAAAAATGTTTAGAAAAATCTAAACATATAAAAAAAAAACTGGTAATTAGGGCCAGGGGCTAACAAATTTAGAAAAAGCTATGGAAAAGAAAAGGCAAAGTTGTCCATGAAGCCTGGTACTTTTAGGTTTATTTGTCTAAAAAATAGGCGGTAAGTGAATCTAATATAAAACAGGAAGTGTAACAGTTGGCCAACTCAGAATTAACTGTTCTAAATTAATAATTGACGTTGTTTAAGGTGCCTAGCGTATCAAAGACAGAAAACATACGCCAAAAGACTTAGTTAAATAAAGTACAAGAAATATACCGGAAATAGACAAATACAAAAGGAAAATATTGATTTTTGGAAATGAGTAAAAGATAAAAACAGATCTGTTTTAATTTAGAGTGAATAAATTTGATGTTAAGAATCTGGTTATGGACCAAAAAGTGTGATTCTAAATGAAAAATTTCCTCGTCAAAAAAAAAAAGACAGATTAATGGGAGAAGACAATTAAAGCAGGTTTAGGTCCAAGCAAAAGAGATGAAGTGAAGAGTTTAAATCGAAGATTATTTTTCATGGATTAAATAATAAAACTGGTGTATGAAAGAAAAGACTCCTCGCTCCTCGCCCCTCTGAGCAGAACTCCCAAAGCTTCAGAAGCCGTCTGAACTTTCAAATCCCATACCACATTTTTTACTAATTTTTTTTTTTATGTCTTTCATTATGAATTATTCTACGCCTATTTATATAAGTCCATCTTTTAAAACTTTTTTTACTTTTGGCACATATAAATGATTTTTCTTGCTATGTTCTTTGAAAAATGAGATTTCTTTGAAGTATAATGTTGTACTGTTTGTATCTTTAATACATTAATTTATAAATTAAAATTACATTGAATATACGTATTGAAAAAAAAAGAAAAAAATTCCTGTAAAAAAATATCAAATCACTTTAATGTAACTAATTTAAAGTCTGTAATAAGTTTTTTAAATTTTATTTACAAATTTTACAATACATAGAGGAGACAAACTTCGATTACAGTAACCAAACATTAGAATTTACGCAGTTAAAATATTCTAAACAGTTGGGAGTTTCTTAAGCAGGAAATAAAACCTGAAAACACTAGAAATTATAAAAACTTTTAAAATAGAATAGTGGTATTGTATAAAATATGTTAATAGTGTTAAAAAATGTAGAGAGCATAAATGCATTCAATAAACGGAATAATTATACTTGTATAAGTATATAGATAATTTTGTAATAACGAATCTAAGATGTGATGAAATTGATGCATAAGTCCAATTATTTTTAGTATGTTCATCGTAGCTTTTATAGTTGTTGTATAAGCATTTAAAGTAATGGTAATATTAAAATAGAGCCGGTAAGTTAACACAAAAAAAGTATTATATTTGTTCTATACAAATGCACTCTCTAATATGTGCTAAGATGAGAATGATTATTTGTTATCTAAAATCACAATCCATCACGTCTGTATATCTGTCCGTAGTCCTAGCCCAAGCATCGTTTCTTTAATGTTCTATCATTATTCAAATTATAAATTTAAATAGGAAATGATAACAAAGTCGTTGTAAGTTGACTCTTGAGCAAGGGATGTATAAGGAGTGCATCTTTTACAAATAAAAAATTGTATGATAGAAATATTTTCAAAACAGCTTAGTAATGTCATGTACAATAGCGTAGCCATGTGTCCATGCGCCCCCCTCTTTCGTGGGCCCACCACAGAGTGGCAGCGGGAGAGAGGAGGGAGCTAGTTAGG
>JAPYYV010000289.1:0-42292 GCA_030522625.1 Copidosoma aretas
ATGCGTCAACGTTAAAATCGTCTAGAATGTCTTTATGTGTATCGAAAATGCTTGTATTAGTCAGGCTTTCTTGTAACATTGTGGATCGCAGGTACGATTCTAAACGCTTTAAAGCCAAAAACAAACATTTGTTTGTGCACGATGATGCTGGCACTATTATTTAAAGTTCGATCAACTTTTTAGGTGAATAAAAATAAATAAGTTAATGTGTTGATTTAATTAAACAATACTTGATCATTTTACTTTTTAAATTAGTTACAGTAAAGGTTTTATTTATTTGAAAATACCGTGTAGGTTTTATAGTGTTCAATTTTCGTTTCCTGATCGTCAGATATGGAATTCCATATCTACTCGAAATTCAGCTGCGGTCGCACCATACCGACCATAGCGGTTTTGCCGCCCCTGATTGGAAGCTGCCTGTGGATGCCTGTAGAACGATGTTCCATTAATGGATTTATTATTTACAATAAGTACTGTACAACATATATTAATGCAATAAAATAGAAGCCGCATGCGTACCACCAATGCCGCTTCTGCACCTGGACCAGGAGATGGTAGCATCGAGTGCAGCGTATTGACTGCCACTGGGGGAGCAGGACTAGGAGATACCGAAAGGGCAGTGACTACACGGTCACTGTATGCCTGTTAAGCCAGAATAAGAAGAGCTATTAACCCCATGGTACCGGACCGGGCGTCGCTTCTGCATGCACTGACGCAGAGTAGCCAGAAAAAGAAGAGAGTTCCGTTTCCCGAACAAGGAGTGGGTGGTGGGCCCGCAAGCACTGCCACATCGTCCCTGGGATGAGGAGAGGGTGGCGTAGCCTCGTCGAGGAAATGGTAGTGATCCTGCACGTAATGTAGCGTCGTCGCCGGGAAGAGGAGAGGGTGGCACACTTTATACGTGGAGAGGGCAGTGGGCCCGCACGTACTGATGCAGCGTAACCTGGAAGCAAAGTAGGGGTATTTTTTACTGCCACATCATGGCCTGGATAAGGAGAGGACGGTGTAACCTAACGTTACTGCCGCAGCGTAAGCTGGAAGAGAAGCGGGTGGCCTGGCCCGGTCGAGGAGAGGGTGATAGGCGCTTGACGAGGACAGGATGGCGTGCGGGCACATCGTGCTGCATCGTCGCCGGAAAGAGGAGAGGGTGGCACACACTTGCACACACTTGACGTGGAGAGAGTGGCTTGCGCGGACGCACTGCTGTGACGAGGATAACGTGGTCATCCTACATGTTGAGGCCGAAAGTCCATGACACACAGAGTTGTGCGAGAACTGTTGGAAGATGAGACAGAGGTTACGCTTACTGGCTTCTGCTCGTATTTTTGTTTACACACGTGACATACCTTTGGGCCTGATTTATTGTGTATTCTATGAGTCCTAGCAAGTTGAGCGTGTCTCCGTAATGAGCACCCAATGGCGTTTTTCATGATCTCCGTGTCAGTTCTTCGGATTCATATACATTTTGGTTTCCGGATAATTGGGTATGTAGGAGCGACGGTACAACCATTACTTTCATGCGTATAAGTATTCACAATAAATGCATGATATGTTGATGAATGACGGAATTGTGATCGAATACATTTATGATCATTATCTTCATAGTAATAGACTATAAAATCAAACACATTTTTATACATCCGGTCAACTCGTGATGTATTGGCCATCTTTTTTGAAAATAAACAAACAAGGTCCCCGTTTTGGTGGTACATAATAAATAACATTCTCTATTTATTTATTTCTAAACTAGTCGGATAAATAAGCTAGAGTATATTTTAATGTTTCTTAAGGAGGTTCGTCAGCTCCCGAGAGGGGGGGGGGGGTGTAGGAAATTACGGCTACTTTTAAACAGCACTGTGTATGAAGTCAGGTGTACCAACCCAGCCTTAAAAGTCCAGCTCACGCTATCACGGAATATTCAGTTACGGTCAAATCACCAGTACTTAACGGTGTAAACGTAAAATATCATAAAAAAATTACAGTACATACTTCAGAACAGCTTGTTTCCAATAGAAAGAGTCAGAACACTTAAAAACACATTTTTCGAGAAATGAAAAATAGCCTTTAAAATTTACGAAAAATCTTAACTCCTATCAACAAAATTGTGTAATTAATTTTCAAAAATACGAATTTTAATGATATTGCATCAATGTAGAAGGCCTTATTAAGGGCTATAACTAATTTTTGATCAGAATTGTGAGAAGATCGGCTTCTAGAAGTGATTTTGTGAAAAGTCATCGTGCCATGCGAAAAGACGAGCTGACAGCAGGCTGAGCGTCTTTGTCTTCCGCATGCATCTAGCATCGGATCGTCTCGCTACTCTGTTAATGTTTGTATAAATATCTCCGAAATGACATAGAATTAGTCGTTTTTAATGTTGATAGTCTCGTAATTGGATCAGCTTTCACTCATTACATCTTTTATTCATTTCTTACTTTAGTATTAATTTTCTCAAAAGCTGTGTTGTAAATAAATCCAAAATTTTAACACAATATTTCCATCAACTTACTTAATTGATTGCAATAGTATTCATGACATTCTTTATAATTCTATGAATTACTTATCAATGCTTTAAAGAATTGTATTACAAGAAGGGTCACGACGAAGACAGTGTTTCTATGAATCCATTAAAAATGACGATGGAACAAACCCGACTTCGACAATCTAAAATACTATTATTTTCAGCATATTTTAATAAAATCCCGACTCCAATTGTATTTTTTAGTAGGAGTCTGTATAATTGTGTATTTTTAACAACTATAGTGAAACAAAATTTAAGCTACAAATACATTCCTTGAGCATCATTTTCTGTGATTATTTTGTAAGATTTTAGCATTTTTATAAAGATATGAATATTACATATTTAAAAAAATTTTAAAATCCAAAAAAAATATTGTAACTTGGCATCGACGATGAAGGCAAGGATAGCAAGAACTGAAAAAGCAAAATCGGTTCAGCATGAGCCGCGTGCATACTTCTTTCTGCTTTATTATTGCAAATATATTTATTTTTTTTTACAGTTGATTAGGGTACTAGATTGAAAATTTTAATCAGGGGACAATTTGATTGTGGCTTCAAGTTAATGTCGTTTTCATCTACAACTTAAAATGCTTAAAATGCTCTTTCCCCAACCAAAACATTTTGCTTCGTCCTAGAAGTAGCTTTGTTCTCGGTGAAAATTCATATCTCGAGACAACATGTAAAAGTAATGTTTAATAAAGTTTAGAATCAAAATAAACTATTTTAGGAAAGTGTCCGTGTATGTGTGTAGTTGTGTGTATGTGTGTGTTCGTGTGTATGCGTGTAATTAGTTTTATGTCAAGATTACTTCGACCAATATTGACTCGACAAGGCTTTTTTTTTCTTTCTTTTATTCTTATTACTAATAAAAAAAAATTTTGTTGAATCCTTTTTTTTTTTTTTTTTTTTTTTTTTTTTTTTTTTTTTTTTTTTTTTTTTTTTTTTTTTTTTTTTTTTTTTTTTTTTTTTTTTTTTTTTTTTTTATGTTTTCGAACATTTTGTTGTAAAAATCTTAAAGACAATGAACTTTCCTGTAAGAGAACGTGTTTAGATACACAAAAAAAAAAAAATTTATGTGGGTGTTCAAGATTATGAATATGATCAGTTATACATCAGGAATATTCTGATTTTATCGATTTTGGGAAAGCGATTTTTTGAAAAAAACAAAAGAATTTTCTCGAAAATAAAAGTTGTCTTAGAATATATTGAGGTAGAAGATCCTTATAAGCAATAAATTTTCCTAAAAGAACGGATTAAGATGAAGAAATGATAAAAGTGTATGAAGGAGTATGTAGAAAAAAAGTCGACCATGTGAATGAGAAAGCTTTGTGCCGATGGATTGGCAGTGGTTATTAGTATTGCCACTGCTGAAAAACTCTGATAATAAAGCGTTATATTAACCTTGCTAAGTGCACAATCTATCTCCAAACTTAAAATTAGCAGTAGATAAAGATAATACATTTATTTTAATAGAATACGTATATTTACTATGATTATAAAGCTTATCTACGATTATTTGCTGGATAACGAGTACTCTCTAAAATTATGATTTTTAGCTACGATATTATCAATTTCTCGTAATGATACTTACTCATTTGAAACGGTTACGTTAACTTCATCCTTTATATACTTAACAAAACATTCACAGACGGACAAATTGACTATTTCAACATTTTCTGTCGACGAATCTATAACTTCTCGATCCATAATTATCAAAATTTTAGGCTAATTACGCTAATAATAGTGATGTTAGCGTAATTAACAGCGACCTCATGGACGATCGATAACAATAAACGAATTCAACTAACAGTCTTATCCTTAAATCGATTATGTCTCCGTGTAGTTCACATCAATCTTGACAGAATGGATTCGTCGAATACTGGCTCTTAACGTGTGCACCATAATAATGAAATTAATATTAATTACTTGAGTACGCTAAAAATCATAGTAACATGGCTATTGTCATCGTATAGTGGACTATTGCAACGTTTGATAACAAATATAGATACAAATCCTAAAAACCGATTCGAAGGTCATAAAAGACGCACACACAGGCACCATAAAATCCGCTCCTTGTGGATATTAGCTCAAGATGCACAGTACATCGTGAGATACGACTCATGCATGCTGGTTATCTGCACAGCATCGTGTCGTTTTTCAGGCAGCGTGGCCACAGCCTCCTACCTGCTGAATCATTCTTTCCGTGCACAGTTTCTAATGTGGGTACCCACGACCACGTATATAATAATTATATCAAAATCAAAAGCTAAAAAGAAGATAACAAGGGTCGGAAAGGAAAAGGACTGATGGGCAGGTCCTATAGGCACCTGGAACCGGAAAAGATTGTACTGCGTAAGCCACAACAACTGGGGGCCTGGAGTATAAAGATAGAGGTAGGCAGGACCGACAGGAGCTCAATTATTACACCCGGGAGTACACATATCTTTGATCGCAGTAGGAGGTAGCAATGTCCTGCTCTGCCGTGACAAGCTCTCCACGAATCCAGTCCAACGATCGTCGTGTGTCAACGAAGCTTAGCTTTTACTTTTGACATCTTTTATGCAAAATAAATCCAGTCGTCCAGTTGTTATTTAAAGAAGAAAATTATTCAACAATGGGTTACTCTCTCTCATTTTCTTGTCTATGTGGACTATTTTAATCGTAGCATGCCTCAGTACATGTAAATCAGTGACTAAGAGGTGCAAAATGCAGGGTATCTTGTAAAAGTCTTTTTCAGTTTAGTCAAGCATTCCCTACATTGGCATGAATGATTGAGATCGCTCTGTCCGTGGATTGCACCTCAGTGTACTATTGATAAAAAAGAAAATAGACCTAAAGAAATGTTGTCCCAGTAATAGTCATTATTAGTTCTTGTGTCTATAAAAAATTAAAAACAATAAAGATAAGTTCATTGTTTGGATTCACATATTTGAAGTGCGTTTGATTTTTTAAGTTTCGCCGTTTTCTAATTAAAAAATGTATGCTTAAGGTCAATGATACTTTATTTTATACGATATAATTGAATAAGCTTAAAAAATATATAAGTGAAAATGTATAAGTTCTGTTTGGTATTTTAATTATAAGATATGTAATAAACGTTTTTTCTTTATACTAAAAAGAAGTAAATAATAAAAAACAAATGAGAAAATAAGTATTTAGAGTCAGCGTTGATCGTTATATTGTTTGTAAAACAGAAGAAATGTTTAAAGTTAGGTCAAATCAACTCGATGAAACTTTCGTCAGTCGACAGATTATCGTATTTTATCTTTATTGTGTACCTAAGTAAGAATAATTCTAAGTCACAAATGTATAAGATTTCTGCTTATCAGTGATTACCACTGGTTTTTTCCTAATTTCTATTCACGATCTATGCATGCCGCACCGAGGGAGAAAATGGTCAAATTTTTTTCAAAAAATGATAGCTTCCGACTGAACAGTTACATTCTCATGATTTTTTTTTTTATTAAAGAGGTTTTGCATAAAAAAAAAACAGAAAATGGGTACAAAAAGATACTTTGGCTCTTAGGGGGGGGGGGGGGGGGGGGAGGGATAACAAAAAAGCAAGGTAGACATTGTTGTAATTCGCACTAAACACAAAAAATTAGCATCCTTTGTATTATCAAGGTCACGTTTCTCAATAATAAGGACAATTTGTAAAGATTCAAGATAGTGGTGTCAATATGGCGGCCAAGATTGAAGAATTCTAAATAATTTTTATTAAATTTGTCGTAACTCGATCTTATTCACTACAATTTATTCTAAGTAACGAACAAACAAGCAGTGAACATGCATTTGATGCAATAAGGTGTAAGGTGCTATTTTCAATTTAAAATGGTGACTAAGACAGATTGGCGGATCATTCATTACACTACAACCCCTGCAATATGGGTATCAAATGAAAGAGTTCGGTAAGTAGAATACATTTGAATGTAATTTATCAATTCTCATTAAATATGGTGACTAACACAAAATGGCGGATCATCCATTTCACATCAACCCCTGCAATATGGGTATCAAATGAAAGGGTTTGGTAAGTAAAATACATTTGGATGTATTTCATTGATTTCCATTCTAAATGGCCAAAAGGGTAAAAAACTTCACTTTTTGTAATTTTTATGTCATGATTTTGGTAGTCTAACGATGAATTTTAAAGAATAAAATTTTCTTCTACTGTAAAAGGGCAACCAGAAATCATGAAAAGGTAGTAATGTTATAACACCAAACTTACCTGACATTTTATTTTTGTTGAAAGTTTTTTTAACAGAGTTTGTATTTTCCGGTCACCACTGTACTGAATTGCAATTGACAGCGTGAACCTTTTTGTATTTTACTAATTGTATTCTTAAATAAAATTCATATTAAAGAGGTTGCGAACTAACGGATAGTAAACTGTTTTGTTTCAGCCTGTACTATACTAATTGGTATGAGGTCTTATAACTGTCTGCATTCTGCTTGTCGTATTCTACTATTTCATACCAAAATCATAGGGATTCGATAACTATATCTGATCCGCCATACTATAGTAGTCGTTATTTTGAATGGAAAATAGATTTACGTAAGTAACCGTATTCAACTCGTCATACTAAGTTTTTCAATAATAATTTTATAGGTGTTATAGTACAATGGTCAATCCACAACTTTTTGTTAGCCGCTATTCTTAATGTATACTGATCTAATACATTTTACTCTATTGTACGTACCATACCCTTTTATCGGATATCCAATCGTATGGAATCCTACATTAAAAAGTGATGCGTCGCTTTTTAAAACGCGATTTGATTGGTTGTCGATGTTTAACCTCATTGGTAAGTCTCTCAATGAGTGCTTAATTATAAATTTAAAACTAATTTGAATTTAAAAAGTTCATTTCTATCTCTAACTATAATGTGCTAGGATAATTACACATGTACATTGCATGAATCTGTTATAACCAACTCTACAGATGAAGCTTTATTTGGGCTAAAGCTCCGATGGCCAGAATGATAATGAATAATTTATTTCTATTACATTGTTATTAAAAGTAGGCTGTTTGTTAATAAATATTATTATTAGACTTCATCTAATTATTAAAATGCAACAGAAGTATAGTTTTTATACTGTTTATTCATTTATCTAGTCATCAACGGACCAGAGACCCAATTACAATATTCTTAGAATTAAGGTGATCGCTTACGCTTACTAATTAGTATTTACTGAATCATCCAAAACTTGACCTTCTCAACATCGATTTTTTCAAATTAAAAATCCAGCATCTGAGACAAAAAAATTATTGAATTCATATATTAGTCATGAAAAAGGTATACACTTCCTTTGAACAGCTATGTATTCATACTTTTACAAAGTTAGGCAAACATTGGGAAACGTGAGAAAACGTATGCAAATGTTGGCCTAACTTTACAAAACGCGAAAACGAAAGTGTGGCAAATTGTTAGTGGCAATTTCATTGGGAAACTTTTGCCAACGAAAAGTTTTGCCAAGTTTGGCAAACGTAAGCCACTTTTACGCGGGGTATCATTACCAAACTTGGGCAAACGTTTGACACCAAATGTTTAATATACTACTTCTACGCAGGTAATATCATACAAGCTAACTGAGGTAACTCACTAATGTTTTTACTCGATTTGAAAATTGGAGCATCCGAATTATAAGTAAATGGTAGCACTGTCGCCGAGGCTTCGTCTGCTTCACAAACTTGCCACATGAATCGCATTTTGTCATGCTTATTATGAAATAAAGTACCCTTTTACATTCAAAAAAGGCCATTCCCGGTTTATTTGGCTTTTTTAATTATTATTAGCCAATCTCAAAGTCAAATGTTTGATAAAACAGTTATTGATTTACAAAAAGATTTTTTTAATGATGGTCAACTGTATGTTGCTATGTCTAAAGTTCAATTATTGGATTAACTCAAAATTTACCTTGTAAATCATATATAAGTGATTCTGCCGTACCTGGCTCAGATCAGCTTTAAATTTTGTTGGAAAAACGTTTGTCAATTAAAATTTATTTTGTATGATTTCTATTGGAAATAACATCCGTAACAAATAACTTCAGTGAATTTACCACAAAGTTTATCCGTCAAAAGTTATACGATTCATATTAGTGAAATTTAGTCAATTGAAAAAAAACTTCTACTTTCAGTGCAGCGTTTGGATAAACTGTTTGTGCCGCTAGAGTGTTATATTCCAGAAAAAAACTATAGTCAAGCCCTACCAAAAAAAAAAAAGTTGTCTGATTTAGTGCCTCTAAAATAAAGTTACAGCAGTTATAAGAAGAGCATCAAACATTGCTGAAAATGAGATTTTGTAGATATATACGGACAATTCATAATTTTTCTTAAAACCACCATAACTTTTGATCAAGTGCACGGAATTCAACGAACTATTTTTATATTGATTGGGTTTTACTTTAGTTTGCATTCGAGCTCACTTAAGATTATTTAACATTTATTACTACTTTGTTATTAGCACTGAATATGGCCGCATATCGATGTATCTCGCGAGAAAGGCCAATTTTTCCAAATGCCAGGACACGTATCATATACATATAAGAAGCAGTGCATAATATTTTTTTAGTGTATCTGCCTAGGACATAACATAGGATTATTAGCTGAAAAAAGTTTCGCCCTCCACTCCTGTGCTGGAAAAATGTTTGGTAAATAATCCAATGCCGAATGTGAGAAAAGTCGACTCTTTGTCTTTAGATGTTAGGGTACGAAGTGATATAGGTACGAAATAAACATTTCGAGCTTTGGAGTGCTATTACTGCTCGTAGACTTATTGCAAACGATTTTCCGCTTGCAAAATATCTGTCGTCCAAAAACAATACAACAAAAAAAAATATTCTTTGCTGCATACCTGACAGGGTAGTAGGATTAGGGGTAAATGGAAAGGACCGAAATTTTTGTTCGAACGAAAATTTGAAATTAAAGTACCTATTAATTGAAGAGATTTAATTTTTTGACAGCGTTCGCATGTGCGTTTATCTTGTCTTGATGTAAGGTAAAAAATGGACGTTTAGAAGGCGTTACAAAATACGAAAATGTAATTTTCAAAGTAATTTCTACTATTTTCGATATTTCAGTTCAAATCGTGGGTCATTAATTTAGTATGTGATACAAATTCTTGCTTATTGATTGAAAATTAATATTAACATGAAATTAATGTGTCATACGACGTCTGTACATGACAATGTTTGAGCACAGATATGGCAGAAAAGCTTTTTTTTCTCAGTAAGAGCTTTTATGTGCGAAATTGAGATTGGGACGGGGTACAAAAGTGACATTTCGACTATATTTTTGTGAATTTTTTCATCAAAGAGTCAAGCAGTATTAGCTTGAAACTTTCATGTAGTATGAGTTATGGAAACCAAAAGTGAGCCCCTTTCAGCAGGAATACTTATATCCGAGAAAATAGCAAAGTTAAATAATTATGCTTATAAAAAACTATATTCTTAAAAATACATCCTTACGTAAAATACCTATATGAAGACGTAAGATGCGAATGTATTAAATATTATTTATTGAATAAAATACAACTTTAAACACTAATTAAAAAACGATGTGACTGATAGGTTCTATACTGACATTAGATTGAACCAAAATTAAGGATACATATCAATATTCACGCGCGAAGTGCGTGTAAATTAGATCTAGTGTAGTAAATAGTTGATTCGTCGTTTTGTGCAAGACGCTATTTTGAATGCAAAACGTTGCAACTCATTTGACTCTATTTCACTTACAATAATCTTCCATTTGAGACCTATATTTCAGAGGTTGTAGTGAAATGGATGATCCGCCATTTTGTGCTAGTCGCCATTTAAATGGAAATTGATGCAATACATTTAAATGTATTCTGCTTATCGAACCCTTTCATTTGATACTCATATTGCAAGGATTGTAGTGAAATGGATGATCCGCCATTTTGTGTTAGTCGCAATTTTGAATTGAAAGTATCACCTCACGCCTTAATACATTAAATGCCTGTTTACTGCTTGTTTGATCGTTATTAAGAATGAGTTGTAGCGAATAAGATCGGATAACGACAAAAATAATGGAAATTTTTTATAATTCTTTTATCTTGGCTGCCATACTGACACCACCATCTTGGATCTCTACGAATCGTCCTTATTATTGAGAAATGTGACCTTAATAATGCAAAGGATGCTTATTTATTGTGTTCAGTACAACATACAACAATGTCTGTGAAGAATTTAGTATTTTTGTCATTTTGTGGCAAATTTTGTGGGATTTTGCTGCCCCCCCCCCTCCCTCTCAGAGCCAAAGGATCACTTTGGACCGCTTTTCTGTTATTCTATTATCAAAAACCTTAAAAATAAAGAAAGCATCATTAGAATCGGACTATACAGTCGGAAGCTATCTTATTTTGAGAAAAATTTTACCATTTCCTCCTCCAGTGTGCAGTTGATCAAATCTTACTTTAAACTTAATGTATTAACATCAAATTATTTTTTACCCAGCTGTATGAAAGCGTTTTTACATATTAAAGTTTCGTCTTCTTTTTCATCTTGTTTATTTTAAATTTAATCTATGACTTTTATGTATTTTAAAATGTATCTAAGTTACAGTAACATAAGAAATTAACTAAAATTAACACTTTAACGGAGAAAGACCACGATTAATAATTATTCTTTCCAAAACAGTAACATATTTTACATAAAAGGCGAGTTTGATCCATTATTAGTGTCAATTTTCACATAAACCCTAGCCATACGTTTACAAATATAAAAATAACACCTTATATATTGGCGCTAGAATATGGGGTACTGCCGGCAGTAAGCATAGTACGAAGATACCAGCACTCTCCGAATAAAGATAACTTAACTATTCCAAGAAATCATATAAAGCAAAATCAAATAATGTACAACCACTATAAATGGATTATAAAATAATTAGACATAGCAACCGTGGTAAACTAGTCAATAAATTACCAAACAACAGCAGACAACACAAACGCAATCGGTATCGTTCTTGAAACAAACGCAACAATTGCACGAACAAGCATTAAACCTAAAACCAAAAATTTCTATACGTCAGGAGACATAAAAAAACGTACAGTGCGTGAACGAAACAAAAATAGGATTACAGTCCGTGAAAAATCAAGGAGCTTGGATCATGATAATTGAGAGACGAATACTGACGGCTCCAGACGTCACTGCACTGATTACAACAATCAAATTAAGCAATTGTGAAACTACGTTAGAGCGATGGATAAGCTCTTACAACGGTTGTGTGTCGCAAATGTGCAGCTAAATACAGCCATGCCAAGACATACTCTAGACATAAGTTAAAACATAAATGAAACGCAACGCCTTGATGGACTCTACAGTAGGAGTCGACAAAAGATAGAAAATTGTCAAACTGAAAAAAATATGATACAAGAGCGTATAAATAACCAACATGAACATATATGTACGTTGGAACAAACATCAAACGAATTTCATGTACGATTCGAACAAAACCAAGCATAAACGATATGCATAGTAGACCAACGCATACAAGCAGTTAGGGGCAGAGTAACCCCAATTGTTTGGATGGCACTTCTAACTTTTAGCAGTAAAATGTACGATTCCCGACCAAATTTATCATGGACTTATGAAGATATATCATACAAATGAAAATAATTAGTGACAAGATCCCATTTTTAATAGGACAGGCTCTGCGTACGACGTCAAGTGATTAGTGGAATTTTTCTGGTGAAAACATTAGAGCTTCTAATCAATTTAGTAAAGCTTTTATTACAAAATTTTTGAATTTTACTATCCAGACACAAATCAAACGTAGATCGGAAAACGGTTATTATCGAGCAGAGAAACGTATATCTCGTATTAGATACATCCTTTACCTATAAAAGAGTGAGACAGCTAACGAGAGCACGAACCAAGGACAAAGCTGTCGAATAATTAAACAACAATTTTGACGCAACAATTTAACAAGCAATTCTTATGCGACAAATCAATACAGAAGACAACCTAATCAAACTTCTGGACTCGATCAAATCAATAGGTACACTAAGCTCGCGATATGAAAATCAAAATAATTTAAACAAACGCTTAAATACACCAACATGAAAAACATTAACCGCAATTTGTATGCAACAGAGAACCACGTCACTGGAAAGGTCTTCTCATGATGTGCGATATAATAACGCGGATAATTTTACCCGCACAAATCAGACAAGTACACGGTAGCAAACTACACCGGAAAAATGGTGCACCCCACGAAATCCTTTAATCATTAATGAGATAGATGTGGAAGCCCCTAATATTCTGGAAAACTAGGAGGTGTACGTTGTTTAAGTTCTTAACCAGCAACGTATTATCTGTTACAACAAATAAAAGAGAATAAAGCTTTAAGCTCTCTCAACTCAAATTTAAAGTTGCAAAGCAGTAGCACTCTAACAAAAAAGGGGGACGACATTCTCAATGAACCGAAAGAAAATCATCATACACTTTATAAAACTGATACGTCAGAACATATTTTCGAAAGTTATCACGACCTTTAAATAATGAATTCAACACGATCTTTGAATGTCCACGAGAAGAACTACTACACGAAGAGCAATGCACACGTACATTAGAACATAAAAAACAGATTGAGTGTCCAGAAATAAAATTTATAGTACATTGAATAGAAATAACGGGCGTTATAGATACTGGCAGTAAAATTACTGGAATTTCGAGTTACTTGTACGCAAAAAACGTCGACACGTGTAAAAACTTCCCATCCTTTCCGGTGACAGGAATCCAGGCTACAGTATTTACGGGGGAAAAATCAGTTCTCGCGAAGCAACAACTTTGAGCACATATTGAGATCAACAAAATTATGCGTGAAATGGATTTCCTCATTATACTAAAATTGATTCAGGAGTGCATCATCGGCATTAAAACGCAAAAAGCCCCGGGTGTTGTTACAGATGAAGCACGAGAAACGATTAAATTAATTTTAAATGACATAACCGAGATAATCTCATTCAAAACATGAGATATTTTAGAGGAGATTAATCATTTAATCAGTAAAGAAGTAGAGTTTGAACAGTACATAAAGCCAGTACCTGAATTTGGGGTGGGCTGTCACTGATGCTAAGATCAAAGACCACTTGTCAAAAATAGATAAGATATTGGAAAGTGAACGAGCACAATTAGCCTGCATACTAAGAAAATATTGGCATATTTTTAAGTACACGCCAATATGTTTAAAAAATTTTTAAAATGCTTTAATAATTCAACATCATGAACCTTATCTCGTAAATAATTATCCTGTGGTGATACACTTCCAGGAGAAAGTACGTAATGAGATATAATAAATATTAAGATGCGGTATAATCGAACGATCCATGCGCACGTTTAATAACCCATTTAGACCAGTCATTAAGGTGAATCGGTCAGTAAGAGTATGTGTCGATGCACGAGAGATTAATAAATGTCTAGAAAGCGATCATGATCGCCCAATCGATATGGATGATGTATTTGACGCTGCCAAAACATCGGATTTATTACAAGATCAGAATTAACCGCAAGTTATTGGCAGCCTCCTCTTTAACCAGCATCAATCAACAATATACATTGTCTTTGCATCGACGACGAACCTTAATATCATACACGCGTGCTTTCGGGGCTCAAAATGAGCACACGTATCAGACTTTGTAATGGATTTTTTTTCTTAAGGGTATCCGTATTACGTTTAGTGAACGTTTTGAACATCTAGCGGAGTTATTTACTAAAATCGAAAAGGAAAGATAAGTATAAATTTCCTTAAATTCAAGTTTTGCAGTTTGATAATAAAATTTATTGGTCATACATGAGCAAAAAAAGGAATACGCATAGATCTGGATAAGGTGGAGGTTATAAGAAGTTTTCCATGATCAAAAAACCAGAAGAAACTCCAAGATTTTTATGGTCTTGTTGTCTTCTGCGCCAAATATTTAGCAGAACTAGCGGATAGCATAGCACCATTACTAAAGTTGTTGAAAACGGAAGTCCGTTGATCATGAACAGAAACGCACTAACAAGCCTTTGAAGAAATTAAGTGTCTATTTACCAACGAAATGATACTTGCTCCCCCATGCTTAAACAAACCTTATATTCTATACACCTATGCTAGTTAGACTAGTTTTAAGGGAATTTAATGTCAGGAAGACCAAAACAAGAACGAGTTCGTGGCTTACATGACTTAGAGAACGATAAAAAACGCAAAAAAAATACTTCACCTTGGAACTAAAGCTACTTGCAATAATATGCGCATTACAAGAGTCCAGATCGTTTATTCTCGGAGAACCAGTCAACATGAAAACAGATCACGTGCACTCTCATACTTACTGACGTGCAAACATCTTACTAGAAGGCTTAAAAGGTGGGCTCTTATGATACAAACATATGATATAGACGTTGTATACAGGGACTGGAAATCAATCAAGAGTGAGTCAAAACCACGGTATTGCTCACCAATTTAACAGGAATAAGTTTTCAACAGCAAGCTCAAACAGAGAATCTTTTAAATTGATTCATAATTGTAACGCTTTTTGAAAGAGTTACATACGTGACGCATAATTTGGAAAACTCTTTAAAGGATTTATTCATTAAAAAATTTATTTTAAATGTTTCTCTAAATAAAACTCTCGTTGAGAGTTATAATATTCAGAATTTAATATCAATCGTTCCAACGAAGATATTTTAAAGGAACAGTAATTACCAAATAGCATGATTTGAAATACTCTTTTAAAGAATTATTCATTCAACAAATTTATTTTTTAATGTTTTTCTAAGTAAAACTGTCGTTGAGAGTTACGACATTTAGAGTTTGATATCAATCACTCCTACAAAGTTATTTTGAAGAAAGAGTTGCTACTAAATAGCATGCTTTGAAAAACTCTTTTAAAGAATCTTTCATTAAACATATTTATTTATTAATGTTTTTCTAAGTAAAACTGTCGTTGGGAGTTACAACATTTGAAGTTTGATATTATTTCCTCTAGAACAGGTATGCTAACATAAGAGTCATCTCAACATTTCACTTCTAGAAAACGTTTATTTTGACACGTTCTAAAGAGTACTGAAGACTTCTTGGAGTGTTTTAGTAAGTATTTTGGTGACTAACCCCTCGTCATATAACCCTTGCTAGATACGATACCCAACGCTTGAGTCACCTTAAACAGAATGATTTGATTTTAATGAAAATAGACTCCGAACGATTGACAACTGTTTTGCTTATGATCATTCATTTTATTTTTGGTAAATTTAGTTACTTGTATTCATTATTCGAGTTTCGCCATAATAAAAAATGTTCTCAATTCAATTTTCTAATATATAAGGGTAATCCTCTTGTGACTAGAATTTCTAAAAATATGTATTACGTAAAAAGTTAGATACTATTGTTTAAGATCACCCATGTAAATAATAAAACCAAATTCAGGAATTTCATATATTATGGCGAAAATTAAATAATCAGTACAAGTAACTAAATTTACTAAAATTAAAATCAATAAATATGAGTATAGGCCGATAAGTATGGAAAACATTATATCATGCAACTCTAAAGCTTGCTGTAGCTTAGTAGTACAACTTTTGTACCTATACATATACAATTGTCGAGCGTCGTCCGTCGCACAAACTAAACAAATTTTTCGTCATCAGTTAGTTAAATAGTTAAATAATTTTAATCATACATCTTGATCACTCATGACGTTATGTAGCAGGCTTTCAACGAAATAGAAAAGAAGGCTTACGTGTACTGTTTACTTAAAATATTGAAGGGAAACCGAGAGTAACCAATACTTCAATATCTGTTAATAATTCAACATAAATTATTAAAAGATTCAGAATTAAAAATTGATATAATTCTTATCGTCATTACCTAATATGTACGTTTTTAATATAGAATTAAACGTTACACGTTATGTACGGTGACCATTTTTTCGATGCTCTGGATAACCCCACTTTTGAATAATATTTAATGGTGAAACCGTTCGTGACTTTTTACTTATCATTTTCCACAAATATTAGTCATGACATGATTTTACTTAGTAACGTGTTACCATGTTAGCAAGTGTATTATATGAATGTGGAGCACGCATGCCGAGCGTCTGCTCATTCACACAGCAGGCATTACTCTTTCTGAATGCCAAATAATTATTTTTACGGTAAAACATTGTGTAATATTTCCCTGATAAGCCCCAATTTCTGTTATGTCGTTAGAAAGCTTAAAAGTTCTTCTTTCGCTACGAACTTTTTCTATTCTGATCTTAAGAGGACGTGGAAGAGAACCATTCAACCTCAAAAAAGCTACTTCTCCGTTTCCAACTTTTCTCCTTTCAAGCTTTACCAAATTGCATGAAACTTCAGGAATCGTCTCAAAATCGATTAACCAAGGGCGCTAAACTCTTACAATTGCGAGAAATACTTAAAAATGAAAAAATTTTTATTCTATGGAAAAAATTTTTTATGGCAAGGAAACCGTGAGTTCAAATATTTTTGTAGTTTGTAAAAATTATCAAGAATAGTCAAAAAAAGAGTTGAGCGCCCTAGTGTGAGATCATTATTTTATGTTTTAAATATTTTTATTCAGTCTGATTAAGTAATTTTTTTGGAAATTTGGAAACGGATAATAGCAAAATATGTATTCTCTTTGTCAACCGAGATATCAGACTAGTCGGTAAGGCTAGGTTGTAATGTATATTTATAAAGTTCTATATTTATATGCTATATTATATCTAGACAACATCACATACGTCATGCAGGTCTGCAGTGTCTCCTAATTAGTATGCAGTATCTGGCAGTATTCAATGCAGTGTTTCTTATATATCACATTATTCATCGCCTTGGTCTTCGTTTTTTATAGTTATTGTCATTGCACAGAAGCAGCATTGTAAACGACTGTGTAGAGTACATAACAAGCTAGTGATTTAATAAGCACTTGTATTAAAAGCCTGGAGCAGTCAAGTATATAACAAGCCCACCGGAGCGTAATTTTCTCATCATAGCTCTGATTGAATAAGGTATCATGATTTATTCAACCTATGATACTATCAAAGAATTATCAAGTTTTGAGTTCGACAAAACTTAATTATCTTTGTTCCCATCGACTGATTGAAGTATATTAATGTCTTCATGGCTGTTAAGGTTAAGCAAGTTATTATTACGCATCCAGCCTCTGTCATTAATTATTATTCTTCTCCAAATTTGAAAGTAGAGAAAACACAGTGGTAAGCATATCCACTTGCTTTGTCAACTGTATTTTAACGGGAGTTATGAAGTACGAGTATTTGCCACCTGCTCTGCATCGATGTATTCAGAAGCTGGCTGAATAAAAAGGTTTATGTAAACTTTGTTTCTCCTCTTTTGACTGAAGACATGTAGTTTGAGAACCTGATTTTTGCTAATATACCCATGAATTAAAATTTTTCTCCGGAGCTCTTCAGCAACAACCTAGCACTAGAATCGAACCTATTTTATATTCATTTAAAATAATCTCGTTTTACTTTATATAAATTTTTTTATTCGATGGATAATTTTATGAAACAAATTCTTTTTTTTCAAAGCTTATAAACTGTTTCGAACGTTTTATAATTTTTCTTAGTGACAATGAATTAATACAATTTCCTTTCCATTAGGATTGACTGTAAGTGTAAGCTCATCAGCTAAATTGACTTTATCACCTGTCTATCAAACGTCGATTGCATTGAGTTTTTAGGATTGCTGCAGACATTTTTAACAGCAAATAAGGTTTTATAGACAGGTAATTGATATTTTTTTTTTTTCTTTTAATCAGTTGCATGAACTAATAAAATAATTTATTATATCACTATTTTGTAGCAAGCAAAATTCAAAGTCTCCAACAGTTAAGCATATGTGTTTTGATCAACTGGTCGTTAGTAGTATGATTTATTTATAGTGGCAGTACAAGTTGATCAAGATGGCATGACAAATGCAGCCTACAATGGATTTGATGAATCTCCAGGTATGAAAGGTATCATACTTAGTTGGTCAACATAAAAACATAGTTGAACTCATGGTAGCTGGAGTGATGCAGTACAAGCGCCTGCTCCATGTCAATGTCCTTATGTTTCTATACATTTAAATCTTTGTCTCAAGCAGTACATACATAAACAATTACTTAGCTCAGGCTTTGAAACATACTTGTGAATATTCTACAGTAACTCATCTAAAAAATCAAGCTGTGGGCTTCTGGATCTTGTAAAAATTGCCTTTTACAACTGAATAAATGGTTGATTCTCTGAAATTCTTCAGAAAAAACTTATTTCACATATTAACACAAAAGTCGTATGCGTAAAATTTGTCGACGGGAAATTAATTGGTTGTGGATTTATAATCATATGAGAGTTTTGAAAATTTATGTTTGGAGCTTTCTGTGACTAGCACCAAGATTTAACTTTCATCCTAATAATAAAAGGTTTTTAAAAAGGGGTTATTATAAAACAAAAATACAACCTAGAAATATTTTTACTCCATGTTTTTTTAATAAGCTCTTTCTTGGGAAATTCCGAGATTCATCTATTAAAAAGTAAAACCAACTGTGAAAAGTAAATTTTATATGACCCAACCGATCTCAGTTTGATTCTTGAGTTTCTTAAGAAAAACTTTTATTGGATCTTAAAATGGAAGAAATTTGTGTTTAAAGCTTGCCAATTGAAAATCACCAGTTTAACATTTATGACAGTTGATAAATTTTGAAAATTGATAAGTCTAGCTTTTTGTGGTCAGTGCCAAATTTTAACTTTGCTCCAATGATTTAAGCTTTTCGCAAATTTTTTTATTTAAATTTGCATCTAGAGCAAGCTCACACTTTTATTGCTTTTGTCTAAGAAGCTTAGAAAAATGTCATACATAATTTTAGTTTGATAATTCGTCCTTCGACCGATGACAGTTTCTTCCTCACCAAATTTGTTCTAACTTTTTTTAAAGCTTTTCAGGAAAAAGCATAAAGAGTAAGAAGTTTCTCAAATTGCAGTTCTGCTCCTAAAAAATTCTTTTTTGAAAGCTTTCTCATATCAGGAAAAAAGTTGAATCTCGGCGCTGACTACTTTTAACGTCCACAGCTCTCAGTCAGTCAGTCAGCGCCAAGATTAAACTTTTTTCCTGATATGAGAAAGCTTCCAAAAAAGAATTTTTTAGGAGCAGAATTGCAATCGTGGCAACTTCTCACTCTTTATGTTTTTTCATAAAAAGCTTTAAAAAAAGTAAAAAAAAATTTGGTGAGGAAAAAACTATCATCATTCGAAGGACAAATAATACAACTAAAATTAAGTATACCTTTTTTTCTTAGCTTCTCAGATGAAAACAATAAAAAATTAAGTACTACTAAAGGTGCAAATTTAAATATGAAAAATGATTTTGCTAAATATTTTAATCATGATCTTGTATATATTTTTAAAAAGGTGCACGTAAAAAATCTGCAACTATAATTTTTCATTTCCAAAATTTAGACAGAAATTTTTTTCACCCTGAGATCTATAAAAAATCATCCAAACAAAGCTTAATATTACATTGTTTTTTATTTATTTCCAGATAGGTTAGTTGAAGGATTAGAAGTGGCTTATTCAATGAGTTACAATGACAGAAGGTACACCTGCATGACCATATACAAATGATCAAATACACAGAATGCTTATAAATTAAATGAGCAAGTGTATCATATGAACTCATGATTGCAGGTCTAAGAATTCTGACTATGTTATGGAGTAAAAGGATTAAGATTTTCTATTTGAAGGCGAAGAATATTAGTGAGGCAACTTGGAATTTTCTGTTTTTATGTTGCTAGCTTCAAATTCAAGATTAGATGCAACTACTTGATGTTTATTTGACACAAAAATTTGAGTACTCAATATTTTAAATGAGGAGTACAGCACCCGTTCAGAAGTTGGACCTGTATAAGCATGTAAAATGATAGAATACGCAAAATACTCAAATTAAATGGGCAAGTGTATCATAAGAGCACATGATCGCAGGTGTCTGTAAATTCTGGTGGTTGGAAACAGATTCAAGTATCAAGATTTGTTATCCATGGAACGGCAATATTTCTAGAAAGACTTGCAATTCTTTTAATGGCTGGTTTCAAACTCAAAATTGAAAGTAATTATTTATATTTAAAATCATTAACGAAACTTCCAAATATAGCCATTTGTGTGTGCGCATATTTTAAAATTTAATTTCTTTAACGTCCTTTCGTATACAAGTACATTTAGATGGAGGATTACATATATCAGGAGATCATTATTACAAGTAGGTGTACTACGCTGATTTGAGCACACCTCCACCCTACGGGTGCTCACGTGACTGTACACGAACAGACGTAAATGTGCTCTAACACAGCGATCGATGTCCAAGTGTATGAATTTACTTGAACAGCCGCGGCTTTGCACGAACTGCCAGGTGGTACTGCGTCCCCTCTCGGCTGAGCCATAAGAGCAAGGGTTATCTTTTGTGTGTGTGTGTGTGCGTGTGTGCGTGTGTGTACGTTGTGTGTGTGTGTGTGTGTGTGTGTTTGTGGATAAGAGCACAAACCATACGCTCTTATCTGCGAGGTAGAACCAGTAACTTTGGCCTCTCAAAGCACAGGCATACATATATAAACACTGTTGTATAATGTGCATATGCATACACATTTTCATTTGAGTTGATGAACGGTATGAGGTCAGACTACCTGATCCTTCAGGCACAGCTATCCCTCTTCACGCAGCTTACAAAAGAAAGTGATATGTATGGATAAGAGCCTCAATCATACGCTCTTATCTGTGAGGTACAACTTACAATTTTTACCTCTCCAAGCGCAGACATACATGTATATTAATACTTTTGTTAGTATATACATTTAATTGAAGTTGATGAATGGTATAAAGGAATGGAATTTGTAGGGATAAATAAAGTGTAAAATGATGATTTGTTAATTTTATCTAAAAACATTAATTTTGAATGGACAAGATAATCTTTAGAAAGTGCAAAAGCCGCGTTAACAAGAATATTAACTTTGAAATAACAAATATTGTTTGATCTGCAAGCGGAGATGTAGCTGGTGCCAAGCTGATGATCAACCGCGGCGTCATCGAGAGATTGATTGATGCTTCTATCGTCGATGTTGGCGTAGTTGATAACGGCGATGTCTAAGGCACCGTAGCTTGACGTCTAGTGTTGGCAGCGGCAAAGGTAAATCCAGGAATAACGGCACTAAAGGACGATCGAAAAACATTTTCCAAAACAAGTCGTCTTCGCCGTCGTCAGCGCCTTGCAGATACTGGTCTATTTGATCAATCTCCGATGATGTCCTTGCTGCTGGCAATGACAACATGCAGCCAACTGTTGTTGATGATAGATCCCTCTGGGTTGCTGGTGAAGACTTGTTGAATAGACCATTACAGACTCTTATTTTAACACGTTCCATCTCGGTCAGGGTTCCTCGGACTGGATGAGTGCGAGCCATGACGTTGAATGATAACCTTGAGAGAGGCTACCTTTCTTTTATTGTGAGTCAAGCAGCTACTACTAGTACTGCAAAAGGAATCAACCACTACTATTACTACCATCATTCTTCTATAAATGCGCACAGCATCGCACATGCAAAAATTTATAAGCGGAGGCTAAACTGCATCTGACCATCATGATGCGAAATTTATAAGTAGGGGAAAACTGTCCTCTACGCTTAAAATACTCCCACCTAATACGCACATGCGCACATGTGAAAACAAATCGCTCGTGATTCCCTTCGAGGTGCAAATAAAATTGCTCACTTCAACGACAGTCGTAAAGGAAGCAACAAGTTGGAATAAGGGTCAACAGTAGCAGCAGCATCTTAAGCAGTATGCCAGTGGTTTATAAATCTAAAGCAGCCAGGAAAGATAAGCATCGGTCAATGATATTTCTATTACTCAGGTAAGATCTAAAATTTTCCAATATCCTGCCTCTTCTTCTTCTTCCGTATACGCTCAACCAAATCTATCGTCTCGAAAAATTTCATATTTTTTTAACTCTTTCGCAGCTTACTTTACTTCCAACAAAATGTTTCAGGTTTTTTTTTTCGCAGTTAATTTTATACACATCATTTAAATGTTGATCGAAAAATTTCCCATTTTCCAACCGAAAACATTTTACGTATTCTTCCAAGGCCTTCGCAACTTAGCTTACCTCAAACAGTTTTGTTTTTTCTTTAACTGAAAATGTTTCCTTTTTTTTTTCGTGCAGTTTATTTTACATCCTACATACAGTATATGTTGGTCCAAACTATTGTTCAGAAAAATATTCTACATATTTTTATTCTGTCGTCTGTTGCACTCCACTTTACCTCTTATAATTTTTCTTCATTTTTAAATTCAAAATTTGTTTTCGCCTCGCATAGTTCATTTTTACTCCTACATATGTGTTAAGTTCAAAATTATAGTTTCAAAATTTTTTCTTATTTGCGAACTAAAAATATTTCATGTTTTTTTTCGTTTTCAGCATATCTTTTCAGTGCGTGCGTTTAGCTAGCTATCCAGCCCTAATTCTCAAAAAATTGACACACCTGCACCAGCAGTAGCCGAAAATAAAATAAGTCGAGGAAGACAGAGAGAGAGATGGAGAGAGAGAGAGAGAGAGAGAGAGAGAGAGAGAGAGAGTATCTTATCAGACAGTAAGAGTCAGAGAAAGAGTGCCTACAGCAGCAGAAGCAGCATTGGCTATACTTATGCCACCAATATCGTTGGATGAGTACATGAGATTGCTTCGGCCCACACCACCACCACCACCGCCACCAAGGTCACCACAGCCGACATCATTACCGCTACCACATCTACCACTGCTAGCATCACCACCCTCAGCACTGGCAGCACCAACAGCATCATCACCCTTATCGGCCCGCCGTCAACACCTCCATCATCACCACAGTCTCCAACAGCATCACTGCCCGCGATCACCACTTTAAGAACCACAGTCGCCAACAACACTTTCACCGACCTTGACACCGTCAACAGCGCAACCAATAAATGTGCGCTTATTATCGGAAAATGTCGATGAATGGGCAGAGAAAGACAAAAATGAGTTGAATCAGAGAGTAAAATACCTTTTGAAGCAGCAAGAGCTGAAACTACGAGCCAGCAAAACGGTCAGAATAATAAGGACGCAGGCGAAGTTGGTTCAAAAAATGGAGAAAGTCGGTGTGAAAGAAAAAAAAAGACAAGCTACTCGAATAAAAATAGAGGCTACTAAAAAAGAAAGAAAGCCCAGAAAACGGAAGACAGATAAAGAGGATGTTATCAAGAATAAATCAGCGAAAGGAGAAAAAAAATTATTTGAATGATAAATATATTTTAATAAATTAAAATTCTTTTTTTAATAAACCAACACATTTTTTAAATTTTATTAATTGTTTTTATTTTAAGAATTTTCACCCAAATTTCCTTGCAAAAAATCTCATTTCTATGTAGTATGATGTAGTAAAAAAAAAAAAGGGTTACACATATTTGAGGAGAGAGAGAGTACTACACTATTACACTCAGGTGCTTGCTCTCCCACTCTCTTTCGCTCTGATAGCTCTGTATTACTAGAGCCTGATGACTATGTTCTCTCCCTAACTCTTTTTATGTTCATATATATATGTATATATGGCAGAGTTAAGCGCATGGTGCTTGCTCTTCGACTCTCTTTCACGCTGCCAACCCTGTATGACTCGCCAGACTGATGCCTATATTCTCTCTCTATCTCCTATGTACGGCAGAGTCTAGCGCATGGTACGAGTATAGTTTTAGTATACGATCTTAAGAATCGAGGCATATACAAGCTTAAACTATACACCTCTCTCAATGTCCTCGCTTTATTACCCCTTTCTTGCTCTATCACCTCTTTTGTCTATCTCTATGATATCCAAGACCATGCCAAAACCATCTTTACTATTACCTCACCCCCACAACTCCTCTCCTAAACTGTCACTATAGGTCCTTTACTTCTTTCCCACAACTGAACCAAGGATATTTAAATGAGCATGTTGTGCTTAAGCGGCTCATTTAAACACCATTATTTGACCGTTGAACTTCCTCTTGCAAGTAAGTCATGACTACTGATGAGTATTTCGAAGATTCGGCTAATTTCCTATAGCGATCGTATCAACAAGTGATTGATGGTAAAGTCGATGCCACTCATATTCAAAAAGTGTTAGACACTGGTCATATGATTCTTAAAAATGCCAATATTTTTGGTCAGTGACATGATTTAGCGACGTCAGAAAAACCAAAATTTTAATCTTCTGTGGCTTTACTCAAAACTGATATACAGCTCCTTTACGATAATTTGTAAGTTGTAAAGGCAACAAAAATTTTTATGAATGAATCTAAAGTTTTTGTATCTGACATTGAGCGAAAAGCAATAGCAGCAGTTAATGCATTTAAAAAAGAACCTGAAATTTTCCTATCAGAAAGTAAGCAAGAATTGTAACCTGCGAAATGCGTCAAAGGTAAAGGTATAGAAGCAGCAGCAGTAGCAGATGAAGCAACAGTAGTTCCAGCTGTTCAAAATGATGTACCTGTAAGTCTAGATGATATGAAAAGTGCATTTAAAAATTGGATCACAACAGCTTTGATTGTGAATTGAAATCACGCGGACCTACAACAGTTTCTTAAAGATGCAAAACGATAGTTTTTTTAACGAATTCAGCAATCTCTTAGTGAACATGAAGCATTTAAAGTAAGTACAGTGTTGGCAGCTGAATATGCAATAGTTAAAGATAATGTCGAGAATGTAGATATAAAATACTTCAGTACAAAATCGCAATCTACATACCGGTAAACAGACCTCAATAAGAGGTTTGATGTGAATTTACAATAACTAATAGAAAAAAACATGGATAATTTTAGTGATAAAGACTCGGAATAGTCTTTACGCTCAATTTTAAATTTAGTTGTGAACATGAATTAAGTAAATCCTATGCGAGGCAGCTCATTTATAGACTTACCAGATTATAAAAAAAAAAAAAATCTTGCGTAAAGGTGTTGAATAGGGACCTTCATTGCTTTAAATGGGCTATTCTATCGGCAATACACCCAGCAAAAATAGGTCCAAATCGTGTCTCCAATTATGTTCAGTATGAAAACGAGTTAAATTTTGATGGAATTGAGTTTTCTGTGAACCCTAAGAAAATTACGAAATTTGAAAATCGAAATGAAGTTTCGGTTAATTTATATTTTTCAAAACGAAAAATGATATTTAAAATGTCTTTCCTAGTTACTAAACATCAAAAAAGAAAAAAAAACACGTAAATCTTCTGCTTATGAAACGCTGTTATGTAGATTACGAAGATGACGACTATAAAACAGAAACGATAATTTTAACGAAAAGTATGAATATCAATATGTTTAGATACAAAATTGATCTTGCTTAGCGTGCAAACAATTATCCAAACATGGACATGCAGTAAATATATGTGATTGTTGTTTTCACTATTTGTTGTCGAAACAAAAGTTGGAAGAGCATGAAGTTGATACAAAATTTCTAAATAAGTGTAAAATCATACTGCCCAATAAAACGTATAATGATAATATACTGCAGTTCAAACAAATTTTCTTACAAGAACAGGGTACCTTTCGTTGTATATGCAGACTTTTCACGTTTATTAGAACCCGTAGGGAGTGACTGCGTTTACCAAAGTGACAAGGCATTTAGTATCGGTTATTTTGTCAAGTATTTGTAGGACAATGGTAAATCAGAATATAAAAGTGACAGAAAAAGTAATGAAGATGACGAAACATCTACCAGATGGTTTGTTAATGCTCTCTATCCTCTTGCTCTGTAACTAGAAGAATTATACAAATATACTCTCAAAATGATAAGTTTGACACTTAAATAACAATTTAAATATGACGACGCGTCTTTGTGTCAAATATGTAACAAACCTTTCAGCATTGATGGTAAGAAATTAGAGATCACTGTCACCTCACTGAAAAGTAAGTGTACCTTTTTTAATTATATATTTATTTATTTATTTATCCATCAACGGGAATATTCCCTTTTACATAAGAAATGATATAAGTGTTTGGTGGTTCTTCGCAGCAACAGAATTACAGATAACATACAATAACATACAATAATTCTGAAAATTCTTGTTTGATAAGTGTGTTTTTATTATTTTCTTAGTTTTTAGTTGTCGCCGTCCCACTCATAACAAGTGTAATATTATCTATTAGGACTCAAGAATGATACCTGTGATTTTCCATAACTTAAGCGGATATGATGCGCATTTGTTTATAAAAGAACATGCAACATGCTTTCCAGGGAAAATTCCACCTTCACCACATAAAAAAGAAAAGTATATCTCATTTAAAAAATATGTGGAACCGATATTAATCTTCGATTCATTAATTCCTTCAAGCTAACAGCTTCGTCTCTTAAAACATTGTCATCTTATTTAGAGGAACATAAGATACTAAAAAAATTATCTTCAAATGACGATCATTATACTACAGATTAGATAAATTTATTAAGCAAGCAAGGTGTGTACCCTTATGATTACACGTCATCTTGAGAAAAACTAAAGGAGAACAAGCTTCCATTAAAACAAAGCTTCTAGAGCAGTCTATACGAAGCTCATATTAGTGATGAAGAATATGAGCATGCTAAAAAAATCTGGAATACTTTCAATATTCAAACACCTGGGAAATATTCTGACTTATAATTAAAGACTGATTTACTGCTACTTGCTGAAATATTCGAAAATTTTTGAAATAATTGTCTGGAGGCATATGACTCGGATCTGGCTCATTATTATACAATGCCTGGCTTAACATGGGATCCAATGTTAAAATTTACGACTGTTAGTACTAAGTACTATTTTATTCTAAGTACTTTGAAACTTATATGCCATTTTTATTTGTAGGTAAAACTAGAATTGTTTACTGATATTCATATAGTTATGTTCATCGAGCGTAGTATTCGTGGTGGTATTCGCCAGTGTTGTAATCGATATGCAAAGGCCAACAATTCATACATGAAAGAAGGCTATGAAGCCAATAAGTGTGAAAAACATCTTATTTATTATGATGTTAATAATTTGTACGGGTGGGCCATGATTAAACCTTTGCCCAATAAAAGTTTTAAATGGATTGAAAATGTTAACTAAATGGGTATTATAAACGTGGCAGATGATGCTTAAATCGGTTATATACTTGAACTCGATCTTAAGTACCCTCTACTTCTTCACGATGCTTATAAGGATTAACCTTTCTGTGCTGAGCACATTGCACTTTCCGCATCCAAGCCAAAAAAATTAATGACTGCGCTGTACGATAAAAACGTTATGTGATTCACTTATGCGCGCTCAAACAAGCTGTGAGTGATGGTCTTTGTATAAAGATGATTCACAGAGCCTTACAGTTAAATCAGAGTCCATTGTTGAAAGAATACATAGTCTTAAATAGTGAAAAGCGTTAAAATGCGAAGAATGACTTTGAGAAGATGTTGTACAAGTTATTCAATAATGCTGTATATGGCAAGATGATGGAGAACAAACGAAATAGTATTAATGTTAGGCTCATTAACAAGTGGAAGGGACGATATGGTGCTAAGAGTTATATTGCTTGACCAAATTCTCATAGCTGTGACGTATTTGACGAACATTTAGTGGCTATACAATTATTTCGTACTGGGATCAGCATTAAAAAGCCAATATTTCTTGGATTGATTGTCTTAGACCTATCCTTGTAAATTGATTTCACCACAATTTTGTAAATAATAGAATTGGAGACCGGAGCAAACTTTTGCACACAGATACTGATAGTCTTTTGTACGAAATAGAGAACAAAAATATTTACAATATGTTGCGTGAAAATATCAGAGAATTCTACACATACGACTCTCCTGTAAATAATGCTCTTAATATGCCTCGTGAAAATAAAAAAATTGTTGGTCTTATGAAGGATGAATGTAATGGGGAAATTATGTTGGAATTTGTAGGATTGGTGAGTAAAATGAATAGTGTAATGATTCAAAATCGGAAGCCATTGAAGAAAGCTAAAAGTGTTCAAAATTCAGTAGTTAAGGCTACGATAACCTTTGAAGATAACTTTAAGTGCTTGCGTGAAAACTGTGGCATAATTCAAGAACAAAAAAAAATTAGATTATGGCATCATCAGCTCTTTACCGAAAAAGAAACAAAAATTGCGTGTAGTGCGCATGATGATTAACGCTATCTTCAGCCTGGACATACAGATACCCTACCATGGGGTACCTACAGCTTAATAGAGGAAGAATCAGCAAACCTAAGTGAAGAGCTAGGAGGGCAGATATCAGTCAATCTGGTAAAAGAGGCTAAAGAGAGGGTTGCTACGGTAGAGACGCCAAAAATAGAGGGGTAAGCTGCAGTGGAGGGGTAATTTCTATATCAAGAAGTGTCCCAGCCGGCGGAGCTCATTATATTCTCTACCAGCAGTTTAAGTAGGACCGGACTTAAAAGACAGCAGAATCCATCAAGAGACCTGGTATCACCATCAGTAGTTGATTCTCCAAACGGTACCGATACACCGTCTAAGAAGCCTCGGTATATAACTGGTAAGAACAATTTTATTTTTTTTAAGATACACTTTTATTTTTTCATCACATTTTTTTTAATCATTACATGCACGAATGTTACAGATGCATCTCGTGGAGCTGAATAAGATCGCCAACAGCAACGGCTACCTTCCAACCAAACGACTTAAGGACATTCAGTATATCATCTAAAGTCTCTACCTTACCGACAACCTAACTTTGATAAATTGCCATTAATCAATAATTTTATGCTCACTTTAACGAAAAGCAATGAGAAGACTCACAAAGCTAATGCTTTGATGAATAAGTTGAGCCTTAATTTATTACGATCGGTAGCAAATTGGTCGAGAAAAATTACATCTCGTGAGTATCAAACTAAACTTCAGTGTTTATAATCATTTTAAAGATATTTAGTGTATCATAGGGAGTTTCTACCTTACCGACTACCCTATTTCAATAGACTTTCATTATTTTTTTGATTTCACAGCTATTTTCTCATGAAATGATGAGTTGATTCACAAAGCTGGTACTTTGACAAATTTATCAAGCCCAAATTCATTGTAAATAGATGCGAATTGAGAGAGAAAAGTTGCATCTCGTGATTGTGAATTTGAGTACATGACTAATAATCATGAGATGCAACTTTTCTCTCTCAATATGCATCTAATTACAATGAATTTGGGCTTGATACATTTTTCAAAGTACCAGCTTTGTGCGTCAACTCATTATTTTACGTAAAAATAGCTGTGAAATCAATAAATAATGGAAGTTTATGGAAATAGGGTAGTCTGTAGGTCAGAAACTCCCTTTGATGCACTGAATATTTCTGAACTGATTATAAAGACTGAATTTCAGTTTGATAGTAACAAGATGTAACTTTTCTCGATGAATTTGCTACCGATCGAAATAAATTTGAGCTCAACTTATTCATCAAAGCGTTAGCTTTTTGCGTCTTCTCATTGTTATTCGTTAAAGTGAGCTTAAAATTGATCATTAATGTAAATGAATTTAAGTTAGGTAGTCGGTAAGGTAGAAACTCCAGATGCTGTACTGAATGCCCTGAATGAGATAGGATTAAATGAAAACTACATGGTGACTCAACTTAGAAAGAGCAGTACGAGATTCGGAAGAAGAATAGTTGCTGATTTACATGACGAATTTTAAGTCTTTTTACCACATTAAATAGGTATAGCTATCTATGAGAATAAAAATTTTTGTCATAAAATGTTTGAAGCGGTAAATAAATTTGAATTTTTTTTCTTATATAATGAAAACCATATTGTATTTACTTATGCATAAGAATGAATAAATAAAAAAAAATTCTTTCGAATTCTAAGTATTTATTTTTAGACAACACCTCTTATTACACAACAAAAGTTGATTTAACACATATTTTTTTTTAAAAGTTATTATTATTTATCAATCCAAGTATTGTTAGAATTATAAATGCCCAACCATTTGACTTACACTTGTTGTCCACGTCTTCGAAGAACTTTTTCCACGAGGTGAATATCTGGATTCTTCGTTTTCTGTAGATCCTGCTCATAGAAACCTCCAGAAATAGGTATATCTCGATAATCTTTGAGCTAATACGTCGTTGGATTTGTTGCTGCTACCCGTTTGATGGTAAAAATTTCAGTCGACCGATTTGCTGTGTAACCTTTTTCGAATCCTTGGTTTGCTTAGCTCACACGAGCTCGATTGCCAACTTTGAATTGAGACACTATTTAGCTGCTTCTTTTATTTTTTTTTTTTTTAAACTGTCTTAGCTCTTGAACTCCATTGTCCGCATTGACCTCATTGGGCTTAATACCAATAGTTCAATGATTTTACTATTATACAATTTGACAAATTTTTGCACGACATTGAGCCTTTTATAATTTCCTTGGATACTGAATTTTTTCTACACTAAGTTTTTAAAGTACGATTGAAACGTTTACATACATATGCTTTAAGGTTGCTGTGAGTAGATTACAAGTTTGTGTTACATTTTTGCATAAGACTTTGAAAACTCAAATTGTACTATTCTTTACCACGATTAGTTTGCTAATTGGCTGGTCTTCTACCTTTTTTCAATATATAATGTATTACTGCTGACACTCCTTCGCCAGCTTTTTTCTTGATGTGTGCGGCCTATGCATATTTATAAATAACATTAATCACGGTAAGCATGTATCTATAACCGTTGTTCTCGCAAGCGTATGGTTGCATCTTGACAAGATCCGCTTGCCAAGTTTTATCTAAACCACGCACGTCAAATTTTTTTCGAGGATGATTACGTCGTGCTGCTTTGTAAAGCTCCTCTACAACTTGTTTCATGTAGTAAATGTCTAGCTTTACTGTTGTAGATTCAGCTTCGAGAAATGGGAATTTTTTTTGTAAATTGTATGGGATAATTCAAATGCTATCTATTTCTTTGTCAACACTTTTAATTCTTTTATTCAAGTAAGCATAGTTTACGGCATCTTGAGGCTGTTTCGGTGTCACAACATTGCACAATCTTTCATTGTCTGAATCATACTGTCCATCGGTAGTAAGTTTGTACCCAACACCTGGAGGACCTCGACTACCAAGTTCAGGCTTACCTAGTTTACGACCAAATACATCAACGCTCATTTTAAAACTGAAGCAAAATAACTATGCACTTTAGTTTATATAATCTGCCTCTTGAAGCTCCTCGATTATTAATATAATTTCATCGTCATGACTTGTATTTCTTGCCGCTTTTTCAGCCGTAAGCAACCGTAAACGATCCACTAACTCATAAGGATCGTCCCAGTGTACATAATGCTCTCACTGCATCACCCAAGCAATTTTATAACGAGGTAGCAATAAACCTCCTTTTTTTACTAGCGATAACATAAAACATTGGAGCAATCATTTCATGAAACTTATTGCTAATATGTGTTCGAATAGGTCTATTTTCGATAAATCTTTTTCTATGCGCACTCAAAATTTTTAAAATTATCTAATATTTTTCTAAATCATTCTCTGTAATACGAGACTCATCGGGATGTTTTTTTACAAGATGCTCCATTAATTTATTACTTATTGCATATTTTAAGTTGTTTCTCTTAATTTGATTGTTTTCAAAATATATTAGTTAATCATCCAGCTTGTACATTCCATTTTCCTTTCGTACTACATAGGTCAAATCCAACAGGTTTTTCTCATTTCGATCAAGTGTAAGTATGAATTACTAGTTAAATTTCTATTCGTCTGGATACTATCCTTGGTTAGATTTTCAATGGTATTATCCATTTTATCATTATTTTTACTAGCACCAGTCTAAAACGTCATTTCACCATCTTTATCATCACTTTATCTTTCTCGATCAACTTGTTCAACGACTTAAGCGGCTTTATCATTATTAAAATAATTATAAATTACTGACTTACTTCTTTTACCTTTCTTTTTAGTTTCAGTAACGATTTTCTACAGAGGATCTGTAATCGGCTTGAAAGTTTTACTAAGAATTTGTTCTACCTCATCTTTCCCAATTTTTAAATATCTATATTTTCTTTAAACGACTTTGCTTACCTTAACTAATTTCTCGAAGTACGTCTTTTTCTTGCTCATACATGTTTATGCTCCAATGTCTCAAAGAGGACTGTTAAAATCACATCATTTACATTCTATAATTATGGCAAAGGTATCAAAACCTTTTCTGTATCGTCCATTATTTATTTGTCTCTGTTTGCTAATGACAGCAAATCCAAATTTATCATCATTCCAACAGATGGAGCAGAAATTTTTGAATTGAATGTATGGCATATCTTAATTTACGTGATCACTATACACATGTCTCAAATTCACTTTATCTTGGCGGAACTAAGCATAAAGATGAACACTATTTATTACGAGGTGCTTTGGAACTTAAGCGTATGATCGACAAAGAGAGACGAAGTCTACTTTTTTATGTCTTCCCATACAAAAAAATGCTTTTACAGTATCCTGTCTCTCGCAAGCTATATCATCAAAAATCATGATAAAATTTGGTAGATCATCATCTGGAGATACGACTGCAACATTCTCAATAAAAAGTAAGTATTTTACACCATCTGTAGGCTCCAAATGCCCTTTTAAAAATTTTTTATTATGTTTGGTTAAGTGACTTGAAATACACGTACATATTTTTGAACTTTACTCCGTTAGGATATACTATCAGTGCTAATAGACTATTGGTTTGACCGCAGTTAGATGGACTACAAAATACAGCTCGCATATTTTTAGGAAGAATCGTACTATGATGACTTAACTGTTTTTCTTGTTTTACAATATCGTCAAACTTTGATACTTGTAATTTTAATTTTACGGATTGTTCTTTAAAAATTTATTACTGAACTGTTCGACGTACCAATCCCAACTTAAATAGAAGAGAAATATTGACAGCGCTTTTTACTATTGCTCTCAGTCACAACTATACACGTTTTATTGCAAATTATCTGCCGACTATAAGTAGAGATAATTTATTTTACTAATACTTAGTTATGATCTAACCTCCGGATAGTAATGATCATACATTTTAAGAGGAGATCTGGTCTTGAAAATAAAATCATAAACTCTTTACCAGTAGAAGTTCACTTGCCAGGCTATCAGTACTGTGGTCCAGGTACCAATCTTACGGAACGTCTTGCTACAGATGATCCTAAAGTAAATCTTCTGGACGTGGCGTGCAAAGAGTATGATATAGCTTACTCGAAAAATCGAAACAATCTTTATGCTAGAAACATAGCAGATAACATCTTAGCTGAGAGGGCTTGGCGAAGAGTTAAAGCTTGAGATTCGAGTGTTAGTAAGAAGCAAATGCTGTGCTGGTAACAGATGCTATGAAGCTTCAGTGTACATTATTTATGAGTTTGGAAAAGAAAAAAAAAAATTTTGAAAAATCTATGCAGTATGAAGAAGAAACTTATTACTGCTTTGAGTGCAGTCATCGAAGCAGCCTCGTATGAAATAAATACTCAGAGCAAAAATGCTCGTAAAGTAATAAGCAGTGCATTAAAAGTTGCTTGTAGTTCAGTTCAAACATCTGGTAACAAATAGCGTATTACAATCCCTTGTATTTTACGTCTTCCTGTTCTAATTGGTGGAGCTTTACCCTTGATTCCGTTGTTTGCTGGCTTAAGTGCCGCTGGTGCTATAGCTAATGGAATAGCGGGAATTATAAAGAGCGTCAGCGCAGTTGACTCAGTGAAAAAACAACTAGAAGAAAGTCAAAGACATAATAAAACTATGGAAACTATTGCTTTTGAAAAAGGGCTCTTTTTTCAGCCCCATAAAACTGGATTAGGAGTATATTTGAAGCCATACGGAAAAGGTCTAAAAAAAAAAGATGCCTAAAAAAGTAAAATTATCTTAACGGGCTTTAACAAATGTGTATTTGATAGGATTCTTTAAAATCTTGAAAATTTCCTGTTTTTGTGGAGTGTTAATGCGAAAAGACTTATCCAGTAATAGGCCAAGATATCGTGAAACTGCTATAGTCAATGTTGATGATAAGAATGGGCCTGGAACTCATTGGGTAGCATATCGAAGAAATGGTAATAATGTTATGTACTATAACAGCTTTGGAGATTTACAGCCACCTATTGATTTAATGTTGTATTGAGGTGTTGATAAAGTTAAGTATAATCACAAACGATATCAAAAATTCTATGTCTTACAACCAGAATTCAAGCCGATGCGAGATACTGGGCCTACCAGATAGGGAAAACTTGGTCCAGTCGTTCGTTGGGCTAGAACTCAGTTTTTTAGACGCAGTTTTATGGTCAGAGCATCTTTGCTCTGGAATCATCTGCCCTTAGAATTAGGAAATATATACCATTCAGTATATTTGAAGAAAGAACTGCTACGTCACGTTGAATCCAAAGATACCCGCCTCAAGAAGGATCAAGCGGATGAGTTGGTGATATTGTAGTAGTACTAAGTGTTGGGACATACTACTGCTATCAAATTTTGATATTTATCTTTTTTTTTTCTCCAGCTGTCTCTATATATTTTATATTTTACTTCACTGTATTTTTACTTCTATTTTTAGCTCAATGCATTTCATTACTAGTAGTTGATTCAGCTCTACGTATGACTTAATTTTATGTAGCCTATTATTGGGCACGGTACAAAGCTTTTGGTCATCAAGGACTAAGAGTCCTAAGCTATAATAAATAAAAATTTAAATCAAAATTTCTCCTTCTTGTTACACTTCGCACGCACGATAAAGCGGCAATTCTAAGCACGTACATGCGTCCTTTCTCTCCCTTTCTTTCTCTCTCTCTTGTAAGCATATAATGATACGCGCCCCTGCGAACTAACACCTACCCTAGCCTACGCTTATCAACGAGCGGCCTCACCTGCGCACTTGCGCACAGAACGCTGGTACGCTACCTGGTGCGACGGCGAAAACCGCAGCTGCGGGTATCCTCGTGCAGCGCGTCGGGTCTGGTAGCAGGGCCTCGTGTCTTCTCGTCCCCTCGTCCCGCTCGGCATGCTGTTCGTCCTCCTCGCCAACAGCCAGCACCTTGCGTCTATTCGTGCTCTCGCCCCGTTTGCTGTCCAATCGACGATCAGTGGTCTGGCAGCAGCTCTGCACACACGAGGGCACACACCCCACACTCTCTCCTCATCCTCGTGCTTCGTTCTCTCACCTCGTCCTCGTGCACCTCGTTCACCAAACCTCTCGTCGCACACAATCTCTTCCACCTCGTCACCTTAATTCACTCGCACTTCCCTCCTCCTCACTATTCCTCGCACACAAGAATAAAAAACGAAAAAGTCCCCGAAAACCAAGCAACCAACTTGATGCACTACGGGTGGCGTTAGGCTTAAAAGTGCCTTCGCGCGCACCACTGCGGCGGCCAGGCTGCGGCTACAGGGCTCCCGAAACTGGCAGCAAGACTGGCGCTAAATCGAAAAATTTAAAAATTGATAATAAATTAATATTGAAAAATAGCGAATCTTATGTATTGAAAATTTACATTTAATTAAAATAGACATATTAACAAGACAAAATAATTTTGAAGTCATCATTCAATTTATTATCGTTAAGTTATTGTTAAGTCAGTTTAGTCGGAATTTGCAATGTTATAATCGATACGGGCCTTTTATTATCATACATTACGTTAAATCACGATAAAATATACTTAAAATGACAACTTTTGCATTCCGTAATTAGATTATGAAGTTGTTTTTTAATGTCATTGCGTAAAATGAATGATAATATATCTATATATGCAAATTCAATATTTTTCAACTTGAAAGTTGGCAGCATCTTTGAACCAGCAGACAGATCCAATACGTTAGTGGAAAATCAGCCATATATTTACATCCACAGTAAATGATTCCTATGATAAAAAGTGCTGCGAGTTCCATTGTACAATTACTTAATTGTAAAACCATTAGCAACAATAAGGCTATCAAGAAACATGATATGCAACATGTGGAACAACTGTTTGACTTCAAATGGATTAACCTATTAAAGTAGATAAGTAAAAGCATTAATGTATTGTATTTAATCATACTAAGCCATTCTTTACTTAAGTCTGAAGAATGTAAGACTCATGCTTATTGTGCAATACAGTGTGATTACACATGATTTCAAAACAATAATGTATTGCAAACTAATACAATTGCAGAATTGTTTTGTAATTCTTAAGTATGTTTACTTCGTTATGAATTCTTACTTCAGGAGTGTCCAGTATGTAGCTAGGGTAACAAATCTAAGGATGTTCTCCCTATCCACTCCTTTACAACTGCAGGTGCAAGATCTCATCGAGAAAGCTTATTCTCTCAAAGTCAAGATTTTTACTGCGTATGGCTGCCTCCCAGAGATAATACATATTCCAATCAGAGTTAATTACTGGTATGGTTGACTCATCCCATTATGATTAAATTATTTGTCTGCTTTAAATTATTTATCTATTTATAGGCTTTACTTGCTTCTAGGCATGATTGTGACGCATAAGTCGACCTGATCACAGATCTCATCACCATCGTGTCGGTGGAACAAAGCTTGTCATCTTATTTCATCAAGAAATGCCAACAATGACATAGATAAGAGCCCACAAGTGATATGTAGGATTCAACTTAAATTTCATAAGAAATAAGATTATGATACAATTTTTTTGCGTTTGTAGGCACTAATAAAGAAGTAAATTACTTAAGTTAATGGATCGAACAAGCAAGAATAATCCATCGTACCCAATGCACTGCTGGTTCTGTAAATCACTTGATCGAATACAAACCACTTTAGATAACTTGGTTCAAATATCACATTTATAGCAAATTCAGTATCAGTCTGCAGTTTAAATAATTGTACGGATCAATTGTGAATATAAAAAGTGTACAAGAAAACATTTCCTGATAAAATTTTTAAAATATTATTTATTTATAGATGAGAATGCTAGATTAGTGACTAAATGTCTTTATTATTACACACTAAAGATGTATATTTAAGTAGTTAAAGGCTTTTTGTAAGATAACATTTTTTATTTGTGCTGTTTTTGTATCGATTACGCTCTTGTCAAACCAATTCGCAAGGCTTTCCATTCCACGGAAGGTTTGCATTGGAGCCTTAAAAATATTTTTGACAATAGTGAAAGGAAATAAAAAAGTAAATTGTACTTATTGTGGTATTATTGAAAAAATTACCTTGAGAAAATCTTGTATGAATTGTAAGGTGTACAAGCCGCAATCGATAGCGTTCTCTTGCTGCGGTACGTTCACATACAATATTGGGAAGTTTCCTTTTGTTGTCGACTTGCTGGATATTTTAGTTTAGAATTCGATGGCTATAAAATTTAGCAGCGTCTCTCCAACAAATTCAGTCCAATACTTATTCATAGAATTAAAAGTCATAATACATGACCTGCAAATTTTAAAATGAGTACACCATTACTTTAAGCTTATCGAACTTATTTTATTGTACATCTACATACAACATCATAAGCAGGCATAAAACATAAAAGAAAAGCAGAGTTGATGAAGTTCTTTGCTATGTACATTTTTGAGTTGTGTGTATCCATAGATTGTGCAAGAATTTATTTGTTGTTTAAATTATGGTAATGTTATTACATTCATAAATAGCGGCAAAAGTTGAACAACATTATTTCGGAAAGAGTACATCGATTTATATCAATTTTCAATAGTTACTCTTTTTCCTCGAAACAATTTTGTAAAGTGTTAAGCCTGCTTCATTTTTTTTTAAATGATAAATTTTTGAACCAAGCACTTTGGATATTATTTTAACGAATGCAAGCATTGTGTATTTTTGATGATTCAAAGTGTTTAGTAACTAGTATTTTTTACTGTTATGCATTAAATTAAAATTTTGCTGCTATATTTAAACAGCAGTAGTGGACAATTTTCAATTATACATTGAGTACCATGAAAACTGAACGAGAAACCCGTTCTATCAACAAAGTTACGAGGATGTCTCGTCAAATTTTTAAAGCTACTACAGTAAGTAGAATTAAGTGTTTGATGGTACCACTTCTTCCATTTGGCTTCCAAATCAACAGACTCAGGGTTTGAAACATAAAAAATTACGTAATAATATACTAGGGGCTCCGCCCCTTCGCGCTTCGCGCGCCAATCCCCGTCATTTAATCTATCATCATTATTTTTTACTTTCAATTTCCGTTAATTTAAATTACATTTTATTTATCTTTTAAATCTAATATTTAAATTTACCACAGTGAACAATAAATCACATTAACCTTAATTTTCTCAAAATATATGTCGTTAACATATAATTTTTCCAATTCTAATAAATTTCTTATGAAATGATGTGTAATTACAAATTTAATTTTTATAAGTTTGTCGCTTACTTCCGGAGTTATAGTAGTTTTAGTAATAAATCTCACAAGATTACGCGCTGGATAGGCAATTTTCTGAAGCTATATTCTCAAATATTACGTCGATGATCAGATTTTTCTGTTACAAATGCGTTTGATGTTTATAATCAACAAAATTGCTGAATTTCAAAGAATATGGTCTCTTAGTTTTGAAAAGAAAAAAACAACATAACTTCCCGGGATAGTTTAAGCGTTTCAATTGTCATTAAAGGATTCTAATAATATGTATTAGGACTGATCCAAACTAATTTTATTATATGTACTGCACAATAGAACTGGTTTTGTAACTACTAACAGTTATAAAACTAAATTATTTTCTTTTTTCCAGATAGGCATACCTTGCGATCGTGTTCTGTTTCTTCACTTGTGTCTGCTGACGCTTTTGCGATTTTTTTTTGTTGCTATCTTTTTTGGATTTTCCAATCATATTAGGAAAACAAATGATGGCTAAAAACCAGTGACTGCTGCAAACGTTATATAATACAGCGTTATATAACACTTTGATTTTTCCCATTCAAAATGGTCTTATTCATAGTACATATTTCAATTACATTGATTAAAATAACTATTACTTTTTTTCAAGGGAAATACATTTCTCTTGATCTGGGAAAAGGTAACTATTTTTTTGTAGGTATATTGCATATTAAATTTAATTTTTTAAATTTCTTTACAAATTCCAATGCATCATGTATTTGTAAAGGCCTGTGCATACACTCGTAGTATTGAAGCAAAGAAAACTTCAACTTTCGTAGGGTAGAATTAGCATATTTAAAAATTATAATAATGACTTAAATTTCTTGTTTCATACGATAGATCATGATGCGATGAACAACATATGTCATTTGTTTGCGGGTACGTTGTCAGGAAACCTGTTAAAAAAATTGTCAAAAACAGTAAAAAACGGTTTTTTGCGCTTTACAAGAAAACGAAGTATCTTATGAAAAAAAGTGCTTGGGGGTAAGAAATGCGCCATAAAACTACAAACTAAATGATTTTTGTCAGTTCCGATCGGTTTTGTAGTTTTTAAGTAAATCTCAAAAAACCTTCGTTTTTGGCCATTTTTACGAAAATTTATAGCTCACATTTTACTTAAAATTAAGACTTTAAATTATAAAGCAATATGTGTTTTATTAACCTTAATACGTACACTAAATTTCATCAAGATCGACCGTGAACTTTTTGAAAAACTTAAAAAAAATCAAAAGAAAGGTCCTTCGGCCATAAAAATGGCCATACAAAAGATTTGGGCCAACTTTGACCAATTCTTGAAAAGCGCTTTTTTTTCGACAGGTTCTCAAGAATATTCCACAATGCCGTTTTATTTGGGGACAGCCCTGGAGAGATGCGCATTTGTGACGAAAACTACTATTACGCAGTAGTGAGGAAAAAATAATTGTGCGTAGAGGTTCGGTCACATACTAATGTGAAAATGAAAGACTTTGGACACTCTATAATTTACGAACCTTTTCAAGTACCTCAAAGAAAGAGTTTGTACCTGTGGATAGCACTTTGCCCACATCGACTTCTATGGGTGAATACCAAGTATATCCATTGGCACGAAGACGCACTTTCCACAGTACAAATGTAATCGTTCGTAACTCGTGAAAAACACGTATGACCATTCCCGGTTCAAAATTTACAATTTCTTCTATCAGTCGCACTACTATGCGCCTTTAGGCAGACTTTGAGATATTTTATTCTTTTATGGCTGCGAATGAAGGGACGAGGCTAGACAAATGACGTACGCGTCGTGGATGTGAATGTACAACCACCACACTCTTCAGATTCTAAAGTCGTGTTAGACCTACAAGTATGAAAACTACTACATAATCTGAAGAACACTAACACTGATAATCGAAGATTTTATCTATGACTTTAATGATCAAAACCTATAAATTGACACAATTTAATTATTTTTATGAGCAATTGAAAATATAATTTCTGTTAGAATATATATATTTTAATTCTTAATTTCTTATGAAATGAAATGAATTTTTTGCAATAGTCTGTTTACAGATAATAATGATTCATAAGTATATGGATACATTATTTGATTTACGTTTTTATATCTTTACAGTTTATTATATAAATATGCAATCATGCCTCCGAAAAGATAATTATCTTTTACATAAAAAAGGACAAACATATATTTTTAAATTAGTGTTTGTTTAAATTAAAGCCTTGGTTTAAAAAATAACATACTCTTCGTTAATTGGTACTAGTAAAAAGTCTTTTTCAAAAAGGGTTAGCTTTTTTGTCTTATCGACTACGTTTCCACCTCGTATGATACCACTCGTCATCCTTGTACGCAATGATTTATACAAATATGAATCAAATATTTCACATCTTAAGCGACTGTTTTTGCTTGAATTCTCAAAATATAAGTAGTGCATGAAAAAATCAATAACAGTGTTATTTACATATACGTTTGAATTCAGACACTCTATACTTATGCCATATATTAAGTACCCTCTAATTAGTGGGGAGGGATACATCAGAATACTGTTTAGGAAAAACATACAGCTTCTAAAGTACTCTTCCACAATATCTTACTAATATTGCTCATCAATATTACAACTTACATTGTATTCGGACATTTCGTTAAAACTTTGTTCAGCACTTCAAGTTTACGTAAAAAGATTTGTTCATACCTATTATTTGATTGGCGTTACTCATCTTCTACCTCCTATTTAAAAATTAAAAGGTTTTGGTTTGACATGTAAATATACATAATTTTATACACGAGTAATTTAGGTAGAATCGTCGAGCCAGCCCCCCAGTCCGATTCCTCACACAAAAACATAAATTATATAGAAATAACAGGTACTGACAATGAATTTGTAGCAAACCTTGTGTAATGTTCCACATTGTGACGATGCATCGAAAGGGCAACCAGATAAAAACATTAACCCATCATATAAAGAAGCATTCGATAATACCACTGATGAGTTTTGAGTCCTTCAACAACATTTATAAACAATAATGCAGAAAACAATAGAATAATCAGTTTCTTAAGTTTTTCAGCCACCCACTCAATTTTAACGGTTCAACGACTATAAACAAATTATTGATGAAATAAAATAAATGCAGAAATTCTAGGAAACAAGTGTAGAATGATGATATACAATTATTGTTATTTTTTTATCACTTTATCGTCGAGCAACATCAAAGATTTCATTTGCAACAATGAACGTACGAACTTATAAATAAATATTTTAAACACCAATAATACTTTTGTCGACTGTAAATGTTGAAACAAGACAAATATTTATATCGGTCTTACAGTCACATTAATAAATAAACATTAATTCGCCATCGCAAAATAATGTGAAGCGTATCAGTGCTAGTTTTAGTTGATCTATCGTGTTCGTCTGTGGCGCAGATCGCTAACAAGCCACACTGAAGAG
>JAPYYV010000290.1:0-36311 GCA_030522625.1 Copidosoma aretas
ATTTTACTCACTGATTGTAAAAATAACAATTTATGAACAGATATGTATTTTTTTCATATCTTTGCATTTTTAAAAGTTTTTTGTCTATGTCAAAGGTTGTTTTAAGGTTTTAGTCCCCTAAGAACGTATGTTAAAGAGCTCAACTTGGACATTAATTTATCTCAAAAAATGACCCATAAAAATACTGAAAAAATTTGTGGGGATTTAGGACACTTTAAAGAACAAATTCACAAAGTTTTACAGTGAACTCTGCATTTTCATACAACTCCTGACCATCCTTAATAGACAGTGTAAGCAGGCAAGTCCATTCGGTTGTTCGGTTGTAGGTGTTATATTTTATTTTTATTTCGTATTGGGCTCGAGTGTACGGGTGCTTCGTTATCTATTTCAATAGTTGTATTACTAATAGTCACGTTTTATTGTTGTGCATCTGTCTATTAGCCAAATAGGACGTGCGGGCCAAACAGAAAATCCCGAGTGGCTTTGAATGAGAGGCTTCAGCTGCAGCCGGTATTTTTTGGCAATGTTTGACGATGTTGGAGGACTTGGGTGAAAGAATTCGTCTGTAATCAAAACAATTCGTCTGTTTTTGGCAGACTTATTGAATTAATATTTTGGTAGTAAGAGCTACTCTTATGTTTCTTTATTGCACATTTGTTATTATAATGTTAATATTAAAACATGTAGAAGGGAGAGATCGAAATGTAACCAAATTAATAATTTGTACGCATGAACTTATAATTAAATTGTGTGTGTGTATATTGCAGAATAGGTTACGAGGTGATGGGGCGGAGCTGAGGGGGGCGACGAGAGGGAGATAGAGCGGGAGCTGTGGTAAGCCAGGGGGGAGCTGAGGGGGAGCGGGGGGGAGTTAAGTTGCAATCAGCCAGAACAACAGAAATCAGCATTTTTTTCTTATCAAATAACTGTTGTTGCAATTAAACTAAAATGCTAAAAATCTATTATAATATAGTCAATGTATGCAATGAATTAGCCACTGAAAAATTCTAAAATATCAATTTGTTGCAAGTATTTTTAAATGGATGTCTCACAATCGACTTTGATTTGACATTATTGAATAATCATACATTTTATCAAACAATTCATGATTAAGTTTGCAAATTTTTATTAAAAAATGCGTATTCCTCAGCTAACCTTTTTTCAGCTTACTTATGATTTAGATGAATCTTTTTTTTTTCAATTTACAATTATCGTTTTAATGAGTGGTAAGACGGAAAGAAGGGTATTCATGCTTATGAACAAAAAGGTAGCAATTGTTTTAAATAAATTTATCTTTGCAACTGTTCGACTGAAGACATTTTTTTTCGCATTGACTGCAAAATTCTAGTATTGTAATACGATTCGAACTAAAATTGTATATTAAACAATAGAAGTGTTATGTAATCATTTACTGTGCTGGAAATCGGTTTTAAGAAAAAATCAGAATTTATTATTGATGATTCATCATCTTCAATATTGATCATTTAAATAAATAATCATCTCAGCATGATAAATCATAAACGCCAATGTAATATCCCTAATAAAATGTTTAAAACTAATTTAAATATTGCAACCTTACCGTTGTCAATTTTTTTATTTAAAAACACTCCACAAATTTATTAATATTTTTGGCACTGCACATTTTACATAAATCGTACTATATTTGAATTTATTTAATGCATTCTCAGCTGATTGAAACAATACTTATTAAATAAAAACAAAAATGGCTTATTTTGTAGTTTTTACTATTCGTCGTAATGAATCTTTTTTTATGTAGACAATGAAGAAGACTACAACATTTAGAGAAAACATTTTTTGTACCACGTACGTTTTTTTTTACACTTGATTAAACCTAAAAAAAGAACAGTTTTTCTACGCTAAATTGTTTATGACTGAAATCGAACAAAAATGTATCTATTTCCGTTTACACATGTTATACAAAGCATTATTTGTCGTAAAGCTTGGAATTTAGCTTAGAAATGAGCTTTTAGACGTCTATCAGCAAGTACTCGCTCACTTAGCTTAACGGAGACACAGGTCAGATGATGACTTAGCATTATGAATCTGGACATATAGAGCGTAGTGTTTTTACAATGATGACAGCTATTGGTGTGCTAGTGAGGTACTGAAGGAACATAATCTAAGCTGAGTCATCTACGTCTTATATATAGGTGTATTTACTAACCAAGCAGCAGTGTTCATGCAAGATAACAAGTCGTGCAAGGAAGCTTAATAGCTAAGAGACCCTGGAACACTATGATACAGAGGGTGTAGTGACATGTCATATAGCCGTGTAATAACGTGCTAACTTATGTAGTAAATTTTGCTTCCTTATGAAACTACAAGTAACCATATCTATATTTTGTTACAAGTTTAAATATTTTTTTTTCAAATGGCTATATTAGCTACCATATTATGAACTCTATCTCCAATTTTATATTATTCGTATGCTATTACGAATAATTTTCAGCAATGATTACAAAAGTCGAAAATCGCATTATCATTTGAAATTTTTCATATTTTCGATATTATAATTATCAGTCATCATATGTGATTTTTTGCGAAACACAGTGATAGAATTTAATCAGCATGTTTTAGGAAATATTTTTTTAGTTAATCAACTTTCTAATGGACAAAATCTAGCATATGATAATACATTTTCTGTACTATAGAAACGAAACACAATACTTGGGCAAAAAGATCTGTGTGTGTGTGCTTATAAATATATTCCGACATATCTTACAATTTCCCTGACCAATTTAAATCTCAAAAACCGGATTCTTATAATTTTACGATCTTTGTCACTGCTGAATAACAAAATTAAGATTCCATGTTACTGTTTTCTTACAATCTAAATTCTTACATTTTTTTAAATTCTTTTTTTTTATAAGAAGCGTCCGACCTTCTATCTTTATTTCTGGATATAATAAAAGAATAAATTTACAAAACTATAAAATTTGCTACAAAAAATGTATTGAAATATAAATTAAACAAATTTTGATGTCGGTGCATGTGTATATATTGTCACTAATATCTGAGAATCCGATTGACCCATTTCGGTGTAACATGGCATTATTATTGTTGTATTCGAATTCTTATTACTTTCACAATGAAAAAATTGGGATTGGCTATCTTGTTTTATTTTAAATTTCTATCGTTTTGAATTCAAACACTGTCATTTTGTTTTATTTAATTTTTCTGTTTTTTATCGTGATTTTAGAATATTGAATGTTAAGATATGTGAATAATATCTAAAATATGTGATAAACAGAAAACTTGACAACCATATCACTTCTTGTAAGTAAAATTCAAATTTTTACTTTTTTTTCGTTTGCAAAGTTCTCTTCTGTTTTTGGAAGATCGATATAGTAATTTTCCTACGCTTTTAAGAATACTATTATCTTCGGTACCTTTCTTGGGTAGCCAATAGTAGTCCGCTATCATATATTCATCCAATTAACATTTTTTTTCGATCTTGGTTGTAGCGCTTTCGTTGCTCTTTGCTGAAAGCACCTGAGTTCGCAGGGAAATGGCTCAGATGAGAGTTTAAGAAATGCAGTTTACAACTGACTACGTATCTCCAGCTCAGAAAGCTTCTCACCATATTTAAAATGATAATTTGCAAGTCAGGATTTTGTGATTTTCCAAGAACTTTCTAGTAATATTTAGGAGACCAAGCTACGCAGCTTTTTCTAAATCGTGCATTGACTGTATAAAATCTTCATCGTAAGACATTTTATAGATCCGAGGTCAATTGCATATCTCTTTAATAAATTTCCCTGTACTTAATTTTAAAACTGATTCACTAATTCTTGGTAATATTTTCCTCTTTTATTCGAAACCTTTCCAACCGGCTTTATAAAAACTGGTTTTAAGTAAAGAGGCATGACTAATATTTTTAAAAAATCTATAAAAGACTACTCGAGTGCATTGTTGATTTCTGGAATGATTTCTGCCCTTACTTGCTAAAATTTTTTCTTACAATAATTTTCACGATCCCACAATCACAAAAAAAGCCGGAATACTCAATATATTTTGGTAAGTGGCCTAAAAGGATTATTATCCTTAGGTCACCGTCTGTGCAGTATGCCAATGCAATTACTTCACCTTTGTTTAAATATTTGCGTAACATCTTTACTCGATTTCAGTAAATGTTGAATTTGCTTACTGTTATACCATTTCTCGGCCCTTTTGCTCTGCATACATATATTAAGAAACATTATTTGGACGTCCCATATTCCAGCTGGAATTATTTATACTTATTTGATGAAACAGTCCTAAAGGTCTTTTTTTTGGCTTTTTCGGTACGTATTCCTATTTTGTCTCCCACGTTTGAGCTATATTTAGGTTCTTTCTTACCACCTCCTATCTACTTATGATCTATAGCCGTAACGTCAATAATAATAGATTTGGTCAGGAACTTGTATTTATATCTTTAGTATCGAGCTCTAAAAAAGTTTTGGCTTGTATATAAGAAGACCCTAGCTTATAAGATTTTCTAGACTTTCTTTTGTAGTGAATTCTTCTATTAGTGTATTGAAAAATAAACAATATTTTGATTAAGATACTGGTCATAATATTGGTAAAGTAAATTATGAACTGTTGTAATTTTATTGGATTTCACCATCTCAGCATATATTAGAAAAAGCGGCCAAAGCGTTGATTGTTTTCTTTACTGTTTACAGTAGCGAAACAGAAAATGTTCTTGTCATGGATACACTGATAATTTTTCACACCACGACTACTTCTTCTAGCCTTATCCTACTTACAAGGCAAGTCACCAACTAATGAAAAGCCACGGTTGTCTAATAACAACGCCTGTGGGCCGACATTCCCACCCGGACCAGCCACCCGTGCGGTTCTGGTGTTAAGAGTCCCTGCATCGTCAAAATGTCATTGTTTATGCCTGTCATGATGGCATAACTGCTGTTTACCAGAGACTCTGCTATATGGATATGTTGCCAACTATTACCATGTAAAGGTGTTATGTTTACAGGCGCAATCATACGCAACAGAGTAAATTTTTTTCAGCTTTTTTAGCCCCATTCTACGATGTAATTTTTTGCTTATTCTTGTGATTGGTATAGAATTGATCACTGATACAACAAAATGTACACTACATTATAATTCACCGCTCCAAAATACTTGACGATGTCATAAAAAAGTCTTAAGATCATACAACCACTAGTTTCGAAATGTGTGTGCGGGTGTGCTATATTATCAGAGGTTATTTCAATAACCGGACAAGATGTGGTTTCATAGACTGTATATTTGGTTTAAACGACACCAAAACATATTGTAGGCATAGTGAGACCTCAAGCTTAGAACTTTCTATATGTATGCGGTTATTATCAGCGTTAATATAATATAGTTCAATATATTCTATTTACAGCGAATGTCTTACAAAAAATATGATTGTTATATGTATCGAAGTCTTGGTCTAAGACTCTGCTCTTTTTTCAATCATAGACGAAAAATTTCCTTTTTTTCGGTTTTAATCGAAATCTATTCCCTTTTCCATATTTCAGACGAAAACTACAACTTTTTTTTTCATTCTTGATGAAAGCTATCACCTTCTAATAAGCTCGGACAAATAGTCGCATGATTCATAATGGACTACGATAGTAAAATAGTTCTTAAGGAAATCATAAAAATGTTGTAACAACAATAATAATAATAATAAAGTATGTTTACATTGTGCAAAAAGATGGTTCTACACACTTTACTTGGTACCCGAGGCTTTGAATTTTTGACACTCGTCAAATTTCACATAGTTCTGTATACTACTGACTCTAAGATAGTATAACAAAATGGTAGTATCGTACAGTCACTTGTATATTATAGTACATCTATATAAATAGATCACGATAAGTACAATATATTCTGTAAGAATTGCAAGTCATCGAAAATCATGCTAGTTGCAATAGTCCAAGATCAGCATTAGAGAGTAGTTTTTGTCTGAACTCAAAAAAAGAGAATTGTTTTCGTCCGGGATTACAAAAAAAAGAATATTTTTCGTTCAGAATCATGAAAAGGTAGAGTTTTTGTCCAGGCTTGGAAAGAGAGAATAGTTTTCGTCTGGGCTACAAAACAGGGAATAGTTGGTATATTGTAAAATACTTGTCTATCTCTTCATAGAGTTTATTTTAATATAGTCCTACCATTATCAATGATAGTCGCAGCAACTGTCAAACAGCAGCTACTATCACACTGCAAATCTTAGTTAGTTATTCTGAACTTACTATGTATGAGTGATTTGCTGTAACACTTTGCGCCCAAGGGCCGATAACATGTACATCTCTCCAGGGTGGTCCCTGGGCCCAAGGGCGCTTGCAAATCAACGCCCAAGGAATCGTTAGAACTCCCCTGGTCCGATGCACACGAGTGGCGAATGCTATTTTTCTAATTAAAGGTGTAACAGGGTTGCAAAATTGCCCGAAGTAGGAAAAGATACAAAAACATTACCCTTGGGGCGTGATTTTTTTATTTTTCGCCCATGGTATGAAATCTACTATTTTTAACATTCAATAGATCATATGGTTTTAAAAACGTGCTTAAGAAACATAAATAGAACAACAACAAAAATAGTCATTGTGTGATGGATTTTCTAAATAAATTGTAAAGACTGTTTTTTTCATTATCTTTACTCTCTGTTCAAAACAAATTATTTTACATCGAATAAACAGTTTTTTGTAGTATTCATCATGATAATATGGACAAAATGATGGACACCATTTAAAAAAATCTAGAAATTTCAAGTCGTACACCGTCATTATTTTAATAATTGTTTTTATTATCAGGTGATTTAAGAGCCATTCTTGACATCCTTCGAAAGTAATGACTAGATCTAACAACAAGCATCAGTTAAATATGACGATACACATTTCTTATTGTATCTAACGTGCTACGGGACATTAGAAATATATATAAAAATGTATTTTAATCTCAACGATGTTACAAAAAAATGATTATTTGCAAAATAAATTTGTCTTGATAAACATACTAACAAAATTTTCCAATGATCTCAAAAATAAAAATTAGTTTTTTTACACTTTAGATCATAGTCAAAATCAAATGAGACAGCTTCAAAAACCTTGAGGACAAACTTTATAATATTTGTTTATAGGAATAGAAAAATCATGGTATAATGATTGCTTCAAGTGCCTAGCAAGTATCTTCTAATTATTATGCAGAGAAAACAGCCATAAAATAGCCAAAAGAATTTTTACACTTTCAATACAAAAATGGTTTTGTCAAATATAATAAAATCCTTATAAACTTTTATTACTGCGCATATTTCTTGTTTATTTATTTATTCTTTGGCTTTCTTTGTCGCGCACATCCCTAAAAATGAAATAGTAATTTTAAAGTCATAACAATTTATTGCAATACTTTAGACACTGCACTACGCATTTGACAACTTAAAAAAAATTGCAAAAGAATTTCATGCAAAATTTTTCTATATTTGAGTATGTAAAAACACCATTGCGTATAATAATCTTAGCCAATTATACATGTATTATCCAATAGTACTTTCTTGCCATCGTATGATAAACTGTTTTAATCATCACAATGATATAATATTAACAGATAAAAATAATAACTTTCCAGTGTATCTTCATCCTTTTTGGGGTCGCCTACAAATAACGAAAGAATGTATCTCCCTGATTTAAAATTACCTCTTCCCTCGCCCCCTTTTAGTAAGAATCCGTGAGATACTTGATACCCCCCTCTTGCCTTACGTAAGAATAGATCAATTTTGCATAAGAAAATTTTCCGTATATGTTCACCTGCATATATATATATATATATATATATATATATGTCTGTAAATACATATTTTTCTATATTATGTAGTTGTAAAAATTTGACTGCTAGTTAAGCCCTTCTGATCATCTTGGCTGTCACTGGCCCTCTTTCCTCCGTCATAAAATACGATTATTTCTATATTATTTTTCCCTATTTTTTTTATTGCTTCGCCCTCCCTGCTCCCCCTTAACTTTTCTTCGGCTCCCCTGCCCCCCCCCCCCCGCCCCTGATAGATTTCTTCACCAACTTGTAGCAAAATGGTCAAAAAAAAAGTCAATAATGCATCAAGGTAACTAAAAAGAATCCTAATATGGATCACCCCTATATTGTTGACATTGTAATATAGTAGTATTTATTACTGTTGTGTAGAACACTTCTAAATACATTTCACTTTGGTGGTACCACCATGGCATACATAACTTATCTACGATTCAAAGAATGAAAGCCATTGTAACTTCTTCAGTATACTGTACTAAATTCAGAATTTTAAGCAACTTGAATTATAATTCAATCTTAATATATAGATCAAGGAAAAAGTTTTACCTGAACATTCAAATAAATTTTCTCTATCAAAAACAATATACTATGTATTTTGAAATGATGAATTTTGGTTGAGCAGGGCAGGGTTGTGGGAGTGATAAATAAAACAGAGACATTTTCTAAAAAGTATATTTTATACAAAATTGGAATTTTTACAACCAAATTTATGCAAGTCGAGGAAGAACTAAACTGCTAGTGTAGAGAAGCGGCTCTGGCTACGTATAATAAGGCTACGTCCACGTGAGCTTGTCGTATATATGTATATGTCAAACCTTACACTCCCTCTTGGACTCTTGTTATCGTTAATCTCACATAAAAATGTTAAATACTAGTCTTAAGCGATCAGTCTTATTCATGTAATCTTTATAATATCTCATCTTTGGATATCTCTAGTTGTCCATCAATCTAGCTGTGGCTTGTTGTAGTTCACCCATAGTTTGATCATTTACCTGGGCAGGCAGAAAGACAAGAAAATCATATATTATCAAATATTTTGGATTATTCGAGTTAACATCTGATTTGAATCATATCGTAATTGTTGAATATTAATTCCTAAAATTTAGACTGGATATCAAAATAATGTGGTATTGTGAACATATATGAAATTTGATCTTTAGATTGAATCCCTTTGACTTTAACAAGCTTTTGCGTAACACATTTCTTAACATAGTGCTCTCGCACTATGGGCATGCGCCTTGATATACCACATCCACTTGTTTGAGTACAAAATAAGCTCTATCATAACACCATTAATTCATCGGGAAGGTAGATGTATTTAACATCAGACAGACTTAATCGCTTAGACCTATTATCTCCTGACATGCCTCACCTATGGACACGTACACGGCTTCACAGATCGACCAGGTAACATAGTTCTACTTATCAGTTCTCCATGCAATGGAGTCTCCAAACAAGTGAGTGACATAGCCACATGTTGTCAGCGAACCTCTGAAATATCCAAAGCTGGAGTCTAAAGAGGCCTTTACAGAATGTTTTTGTGACTTGTAGCGCAGACTTAAAGTTTTAGAACCTTTCAAGTACCTGAGAACTAGTTTTACCATGCTTCAGTCTTCTTCCGTTGGGTTGGTTTAGTGTCGGCTACAGATATTTACTGAAAACGATATGTCTGGTCTGACTGTGTTCGTGACAGCAGACTTCCAACTGCTTTTCTGTAAGGTGCAAGAATAACATTTTTGGGTGTGTTCAATGACTCATCGCTTATTTTTTTTCCGTTTTCGTCGTTGTCTTTTTGTTGCTCCGTTGATTAACATAGAAGTTTGCATGAAGTGCATTATTTCAAAGCAAAATCTAGACGGAATTTTGTCACTATATTTTTGGTGACTAAGAACAATCGTTTTATTTTTTCTGTTACTCTTGATTTCTATGCCAAGAAAGTGTTTGACTTCTCACAGATCCGAGATTTCCAATGCGGTATGCAGTTGTGATTTCTCTTCTTTTAATTTGTTATTATAATAACTGGCAATTAATGTATTGTCAGCATACAGTATAAGGAGAAGAAATTTATCGTTATTTTTCTAGGTGAATAGACATGGTTTTACAGAGTCAGAAGGCAGGCCTATGCCACAGTGGGCCAAAATGCGAAAAAAATACTCGAAATTCGTACGTTTCATAAATTTTCAACCAAAAAAACTAATTTTTGGCTTATTTTGTTTGTTACATGATCACCTTTAAGAATCTGAGTCCCTCGGACAGTTATCGATATTCTATATATGTGTATATATACGACCAATTCCACAAAAATTTCAACTTTTTAATGAAAAATAGATAATTGAAATAAAACTGACGTTACTTTACTAAAAATCTCGCCAGCTACTTCCTTACATTTTAAATAATAGAAAAAAGCTGGTATCAATTGTATATTTTTTTTTTATTTTTTTTTTACAACAAATATGAGAGAGAGAAAAAATTTTTCATTTTGCTGTAAAAAAATAGAATGGTATTTTTGCACTTATTTTAAGGATAAAAATATAATATACATTTTATTGTAAGTTGCTCCATTTTTATGTAAAAAATTTAAGAACATAAAAAAAAGCAGATATAACTGTAATTAGCTTGTTTTATGCTTTATGTTTGATCGATTGAAACTTTTAGAAAAACACACTCATATTTCAAAAAATTTGATTTACAGACGATAATTCCAGATTTAATTACAAAGTTTATCGATAATAATATTTTTAACAGATAGCTATTTTAGTTTGTGTTATGGATCATAAAATTTCAAAAAAATATTTTTTTCTAAGTCATTTTCTGTTGCTCAACACATGATCTCGATGAAGACTATTGACACTATATTCATGATAATGTTCGTAGTCATTTACTTAAATAAATTTTCACTTTGCAGGTGAGTACTAATAGTGCCACTAATAATAGACCATAGGGATTGTTACTCTAAGTTACTCGCTTAAAAGCGATTTACAAAGTAATATACATACAAATGGAAAGTGGTCTGGTTTCTTTTTGGTAAATATCTTATTCTAGAGCTTGGAATAAACATTTATTACTTTGAAGAGTCAAGCAAATTTTAAACCATTTTTTCTATCTTACTTTTACTATTGCATTTGAGGTAGTTTTGTCCCAATAAATAGGTATACACAAGAAAAGTTATATCCTTCAGTCACAAAGCACATACGTATTTTTATATTAATGTACGATACGGTCGGATATACAAGAAACAATGTGAATTTTTTCACAATTCTTTATAACTTCTGTACTAATATATGGTTGAAATGCCAGAAACAGCACTATAAGTAGTAAAAATTTTTTAATCATCACCCGATTAATATTAACAAAAGCTAGATCTTCTTTTGCTGTGTGCCTACAAATATACCATCAAAGATTTGCTAAAAATGTTGCATCGATGGTTAAAAATGCATATGTAAATATTATTTAGGCACAATGTTACAAGCAAATGCATTTTAACAACAAATACTATGCTTTCCAGCAAATCAGAGATAGTGAATTTGTAGGTATTAAGTCGGAGTAGAAAACAAGCATTTGCTCATTTCAATCGAATTATCAGTAAATATTTAGTTACAAAGTTTTTTTGATACGGGCACGATGTATTGATGAATAAATCTAAAAAAACTGTAAAAAAATCTATTATGTACTTAATGAATCAGATAGTATCACACATAATTATAAATCTCAATAAATCCTATTTTACTAAAGAATACAACTTTCCTTAAATTATCCTAATCTCAAACTATATAAGCAAATAACCTAATGACTCAAGCTCTCAATCACACTATACCACAGTAAAGCAAATAAATAAATTGCTTATTATTCATGATAAAATATTTGATTGAAAAAATATTGTGTAAAACAGTAACCAATCCCCAGTAACCCGATACGCTTTACGGTAAAAACTTTTCTTTATTTATTAAATTATTCAAATAATACCAGAGAAAATAATAGGCTCTATCATCTACACTTTTGTTTGTCAATTAATTATTAAACAACTGATCCCCATTAACACAATACGATTTACTGTCCAAACTGTTTTGTATCAAATAAATAATTTCAATTATAAGTTATTTATAACGATGTAAACACTCATTATTAGTGCATTTTTCTTAGCTACTAAAGCAATCGTGCATGTTACTGTTATATATTATAGTATTGTAAAGCAGGTATAGGTTACATACTACTCTAACTGAAGATTTTACGTGGATTTCACGTGGAATTCACATTGAATCGACGTTGAATCTACGTAGATTTAACGTTATTTAGACGAGATATCAACGTTTATTATTCGAGTACCATTCTACGTACGATTCACAATAAATCAATGTGGAATCTACATGGATTCTACGAGAAATGGACATGAAATCAATGTTGATTCCACGTAAACCTTTCGCCAGGGAACCCGGCAATGGAGTATCTAATAAATAAATCAAATCACAAGTAATGTGATGCAATTTACTTGATGTACTCATTTGCTTTAACTGGATAATAAAATTAAAAGAATCAATAGAATCAAAGGTAGGCAGAGATGCGAACCACTCAAGAGTTTTTTGATGTATATAGTTATAGTCGCTACGATAGTTATAGTCACTAGTTATAGTTATACTAGCTCTCCACCTGAAGACCCTATAACTATATATAGTAGAAAAGCCTTGGGTAGTTCACGTAGGTACGACAACGATATGATCTAAGCCAAATAACTTAACTAATAACGAATTTGATCATCTCTGTGTATATATATTCTACATACTTCAATCAGTTTCGTATAAAAGTTGATGAATTATTGGGGGGTGTTGGAGCTGAAATAGTGTCACGTACATGAAATAATTGAAAAAGTTTGAGCTGATGCTATCATAAAATGTAATTTGTACCTAATAATACGTACGAACACATGTAAAGGAGTATGTGCATGTAAATATTTGTATGCACATATAAGTATAAAAGTGTATGCGTGTGAGTGTATATGTGTGTGCATGTTTTTATGTGTGTGTGCGCGCGTGCGCATACATATATATCGTAGATGAGTTTGTTAAAAGTTTCAATCGATTAAACATAAAGCATAAAATAAGCAAAGTACAGTTTTATCTGTCATTTTTATTTTTATCTTCTTGAATTTTTCACACAAAATAGAGCTATAAATAAATAGAATTATGTTTTTCTTTTATGCTTGAAATAAGTGCGAAAATACAATAGTATTTGTTTATAGCAAAATAAGAATTTTTTTTTTTTGAAGTTGTTAAAAGAAAAAAAGAAAAAAATACAAGTCATACGAGTTTTAATCTAATATTTTAGATGTAAGGAAGTTGCTAATGGGATTTTGAATAAAGTTACATTAATTTTATTATGATTATTTGTTTTTCATTAAAAAGATGAAATTTTTGTAAAATTGGTCGTATATATGAGCGAATCCATTGAGGTCTTCCACTAGGCATGCGCGGCGCATTTTTCTAGTGGAAAACGCTCTGTTCAAATCGCTTACAGACGGAGATAACTAGGTAAAAAAAATATTTAAACACATAAATCGATAGACTTTGATGTGATCTCCCATGAGCCAATCGGTTATTCAATTATACCCTTCTTCAAAGAGAAAATTACGATTGAAGTTTTAACCCTTATTGCGGAAAAATGCATTTTTTTAAAATTTTTTTTTCTTGCAGAATTTGAAAGAGCAAGTCTTGAACTGCAATCCCTTAAATTTTTAAGTTGGAAGGGCAAAAGATGCACGAGTGGTAAACAAACAAAGGTGGCAGTGCATGGTCAGGGGAGTATGTATAGCACGTATTTCTTTAATTTCTTGGTTACGAGCGCAGACCTCTACGGCGTTCCTATGCTCTTTCTATACCTATAGATACCAATTGGACCACGCACTGACGTCCTTGTTTTATTACCACTCGCTTATCTTTTGCCCTCTCAGTTAAAAAATTTGTGGGTTTGAAGTTTAGGACTTGCTCTTTCGAATGGTGCAAGATAAAAAAATTTAAAAAAAATAATTTTTCCGCAATAAGGCTTAGAACTTCAATCGTAATTTTCTCTGTAAAAAAAAAGTTTAATCTACAAAGCGTTTGCACCATTGGAAAGACCAGATCAAAATCTATTGATTTATGTATTTGAATATTTTCTTAATGACTTATCTTCGTTTGTAAGCGAGTTAACCAGAACGTATTCCACTGGAAAAATGTGCCGCGCGCGCCTAGTGGCTGGACCTTAATGGATTTTCTCATGTACACATATATAGCATATCGATAAATATCTTAAGGACTTGGATACTCAAAGGTTATCATCTAACAAATAAGATAAGCCCAAAATTAATTTTTTTGGTTGAAAATTCATTACACGGACGAATTTTGAGCATTTTTTCGCTTTTTGGCACACTAGGGCTTCTGTGGTGCGGTACGTCTTTCAGAGCTTGAGACTCATCTTATGTCCGTATTAGGCTCTCCAAAGATTACATACTTTTATGCGTTTGATTTGGTCAGAGTGATCAGTTCGTTATGGTACGTCCACATACGTCCTCTACTTGGCCATTCAGTTAAGGAAAGCCGTTTTGACATCAAGCTGACACGTCTCCAGGTCAAATTTATTGATGAAACATATTATAGCTTGTGCTAATGCTAGATGCAATCAGGAGCATAGGTATCTTGTAGATCGTAATAACTCTCATCTTTAAGTCCCCTGACTACAAGTCCTGCGCGAAATTTAGTTTTGCCGTCTTGTTCAACTTTCTTTTGTAAAACCCAATTAGAGTTTATTATGTTCGGCCTTTTGTTATTTTTTACTTAAAGCCATCGATCAACTAGATTAAAGAGTTTTATTCATCATAAACTTCCTGTCTTAGGACAGGTACAGTTGTTTGTGTGTGACGTGTCAGTGTTTTTAGTGTAAGCAGTATGGATATAACTATAAATTGATATTTATATAGTCTTTTGCAATTTGTTTACTACAATGTTCTATGATTTTTTTCACTATTAAATAAATAAGGTAAATAATGTAAATAAATAATATCGCATTCGGAGGAAATCCTAATATATTTAAAATATAATATCGTTACGTTATCCCAGGGACCTTATACAGTTTTACACTTTTCGGCTATATTTCACTGTACATGACACAAATTATTGCTATTGTAATACTGCTAAGAACTCTATCCACGGATTATATGAAGTTATCATGTCTTTCTTGCTATTCCACTTATATACGTGTCGCTTAGCTGTCTTTGTTGACTCGTAGCGGACTAGTAATGTACAGGTTGTATATACACTTTACATCAAGATACACAATGAAATTCGAACACGTTTTCATAAGAGACGATACAGGACCCCACGGAATAAATATGAAATCTAACTTAGTCGGATTAAGGACACACTCACACTGTACTAGTCTCGGTATTGGCGGACGCTGGACACATGCTCAACGTATATGTACCCGAAGAGCCGCCTCATCCCAGCATACCACCTGCCGATGCCAAGCATGCCGAGGACATTCTCGTTGAGGCCGTCCCAGCCTCCAACTTCCCCCACGATAAAGGCCTCCGCTTTGACGGTGTAGCACTGCGTGGTCAGCTCGTCAACGATAGGCTGGTATTTGATTACGTTTTTGTAACGAGCTTTAGCAAAGGTCTTCCTTTAATTTTCGAAGGGGACACACACGTCAATAATGGTGATGTGGCGGGTGGCCTCATCTGGGACGATGATGTGAGGTCTAAGTGTGGCTGTCCACCCAGCGACGGTCCGGTTGACAGTGACAGGTCCGACACACTACATGACCTTAACGAGCCGGTCCTGCAGACAATTGTGTCGGCGCTGCTTCTCCGCAACGTGCAGCCAGCAGTGGCATGAGACGAGTAGCAGCAACTCAAGTGCGTCCTTGTTTCTGCGGCCCCTTTTATCCAGGCTTGGGATTCCGTGGATCGTGGCGTTGACGGGCAGGATGTTAAGGCGGGCGTAGTAAACGAATCGCCAGTCACAGAAGCAACTGCTTCTGGCGCTCCTAAGAAAGTGATTAGAGGTGGCATTTCTCTTCGTTATTTTAAGCACCTCACCCTGGTCGCACTAATCAGTAAGTACCCCTGCGCAGTGCTTCGACAGTACCCGCCACAGCACGTGTACCACTTGGGGCTTCTGTTTTGCCACCAGCAGGTCTGCTCGTCCGCCGCACTATGATACGCATAAAAATTTATTTATCAAAATAAAATATCTCTGGGAACCCTGACCGATTTGGGTATTTTTTTTTTTTTTTTTTTTTTCTTTTATTTGTTTTCCAAACACAGGAAAACTATAGAGAACGTCCAAAAAGCGGATTATAACCTAAAAATTAAAGGTTAATAACGTTATTTTGCTGATTGCGATGAATTATTTAACAGACGCGCTATTTTTGCCAGAAAAATTTCTTTAAAATTACAGGCATAATTTTATAATTAAAGTAAGGAATTCACCTTTACATTGTAGTTGAAAGAAGTGGCATGGTGTTGGCAGATTTAGCGAATCACGCATAATCCCAAAATAATTTATAATCTGTTTTAAAAAACGTGAAAAATTGTAGTTATGGACTTTCGGGGCTACCAACGATGAACCTTTTATCAAATCAATCATGATTTGCAAAATGGCACATTCAATATGGCCACAATAACCTGAAATAAAAATTATAGACTGAATAAATTATATAAAACTTACTCCAAATAGTCTTTACGACTACTAATTATCAATTAGGTTTCAAGTCGCACATAATTAACACTAATGGCAGATTAAAACTGGTTTCCATAACCTTAGAAACAATTAATAACTGTGGGGAATTATCTAAAAATTTATACCCATGAGCTTGAAGCTCACTGATCACCAAATTATTTATCAATCCTACATAAATTTTACGATGGCAGATCCAATATGGCTGCCATAACCTCAAATGAAAATTTTCAACTGTATAAATTATACAAAAATCTGTACATAGGCGTTTTTAAAATCACTGGTTAAAAATTTCTCAGAAAATCAGATATGCTCCGTAACGTGGCAGATCTAAAGTGGCTTAAATTATATAAATCTATATTTAAGGGCTTAAAATATCTCTTATGTATAATAAATCAATATTTTCACTTCTATTCGCTCGATGGTTGATGCAAACTAGCTGCCATGACTTTAAAACAAAACTTATTACTGTTATAAATTTTATGTGAACTTATACTTAGGGTTTTTAAGATTACAAACCGAACATGATGATCAAGCTTAATTAAACCGTTTGTCTAGTATTTTTTATATCACCTTGTCAAAACTGTATAGTTCAATTGCAAATCTAAAAACTTATTCTTACGTCGCTTACTTTTACAAAATTCTTTAAATAATTTTGAAATTATGCAAGGATTATAAATTTACATAGTAGTAGTTCTAAAAATTAATTGAAGACACTATTAATAAACTTTCGGCACGCATCAAAGGTTTTTCATCGTATAATATCTTATGAGATAATTGTTAGCAGGTGATGAACATATTACCTTATAGATAACGTAATACATTTTTCCCCAAATTAAAAAGGATAAATTAAATATCTATATTTAGTCAATTACAATACTCTAAGGTTTAAAGTTCAAGTTATGTAATCATTAATAAATTGTAACACTACTAAACACCTACTTTTTTCTTATGTTGCTGTACATTTATTTGTACAATGAGGGACCTAGCTTATAAAAAAAACTTTTGTATCCCCTTACTATTATCAATAAAGATGACGTACTGGCTCTCTAGTTTTCGCGATCACTTTCTTAGATTATAATAAATGAAATTTAATCCATTTACAAAATAAGTGTATTTTTTTGAGCACGAGTAATGAAGCAACAAATGATTCGATTAAGCATTTACATTCATAATATGATGCAGAATGAGATGTGAATTATTACGAACATAATAAGGTAGATTTAGATTATTTTGAAAACTTTTTAGGAGCAAAATTTTAACCCTTCTCATTTCATTGTTACTTTACCGAATTCTTAAAAAAAAAATTCTTTAGTCTGCTGGGATTGTAAGCTATAAGAAAAAGAAACAAAAAATGTTAAATTACTTTTTTAATGTTGAAAAATCTCTTATTACAAATTTGTCTATAATTAAGCTTTTACGGGACATATTATGTACTCGATTTTCAGCTTAATTTGGAGACCTATTAAGCTAAGTCAGGACACATTTAAGATCTTCGTTTTACGACAGTATATCTACTATTTTGATCAAGATTAAAATTATTACACTAATAAATAGACTAAGTACACGTTATATATTAAGTGAAAGTAATTTTCTACAATATAAAATAATTTTATTCAGTTAAACGTTCAAATAATTTAATTGAAACATCGTACTCAGTACAAATAAAATAAAGCATAAGCGTAACATTAGTACCGAGTTAAATGTTAAATAAAAAACATAAACAATTAATTACAATTAGTTTGGCAAAATTTTAGCTTCATCTTGAGTTTCGATTGGAATACTTCCATCTCATGTACAACCAAGGCTCGTCCTATTTCATTAAATTGATTTTCGTAGCTTTGTGTCACTTCTACTAACTTTTTTCTGTTTTCTTCATTTTGTTCCAATTTTATCACGCTCTTGGTTTTTTTAATTTTTTTTCGGGTGTATTTATTTTTGTTTATCAACAGTTTCTTTTTTCTTGTAAACTTTTATTTAAAATAGATTCTTTCTCTTTTATGCTTTTTGCTTTTGCTCTTTCTTGTTTATTCTGTGAAACTTTTTGTTGCTTGAATTTTCATTTTAGTTATCTGTGATTTTGGTTTTATTCTTTTTTTTTATCCTTTGCACTATTTTTTGACTAGGCACGTTTGGAGCTGACACCTCCAGATTTCTTGCACTTGGGCATTTCTTGAAATTTTTTTTAAAATAAGAATTTAAAATCGCCAGAATTACCTTAATTTACCTTAATGAAGATGTAAATGTAAACAATGATGAAGATGAAATCGTTTCTGATAATGATAAAAGTTATGTTTCTGACCTACAGTCAGACGATGATGATGAATACTATGTTAAATAAGGACTTGGTTCGTGGTTGTGTACGATTTAGCATGTGCGCGCAAGAGGCTCCATATAAAGTGGCGTGAAATACGTATTTTAGTATTGGAAAAATAGAATGGTAGCGTTAAATAGTAAGTTGATAGTGTAAGGAAGAAATGTTGTATATGGTTTATAGGGAGTACATAATTATTAAGGAAAAAGTAAGTAGAAAAGTGAAGGTGCGTGAATTAAGGTTAGGGCGATAGGATAACGGGCGAGATACAGCTTGTATGAAGCCGTGGAGGTGAAAATACCGACAGAAACTTTAAGTTTAGAGACATTAAGTGCTATTAAAATGAATAAGGACAAAATTTAAAGTGATGCAACGTTGAAGAGCGAAAACACAACGGAGGCAAAGGAGGTGGAGAAAAGTGGTGGTAAGTCACAAACGACCGTGGATAATCGAGTGGAAAAAGTAGTAGTCAACGATGGGTCCAGTATTGCAGGTTTAAGGAAGTGCGTAAAAAGATTTAAAATAGACATGGATAGGTCAGTGCTCGAAAAAATGGAAGCAGAAATAGTAAGAGCGGAATTAACAGATTTAATAAATGATATGTCGCGAAGGTTACAGGCAGTCGAGAAAAGGATAAAGAGTATAGCTGTAAACGAAGCCGAAAGAGAAAAAAGGCTAGGGGAGGTAGAGCACACAGTACTGGAATACAAGCGGCGGGAGGGGGGTGGTGCGGCGTAGCGGATGAGACGGGCGGGATGGCTTCGGAAGTAACAAAGCAGGCAACGCGATCGAGCAGGGCTACGGCGTTAAGTGGTGTAAGCTTTCGTAGTCTGAAGCAAGAAATATGAAACGCATCGCTTAAGAAAAAGACTGGGCCGACTGTCAAAATAATATTGTAGTACAAGGATTAGGAGATGTCTCAGGCATTAAAGGGATTATATTAAACCTGTTGGCGAAAAAGTTATGATAAGTGAGGAAAGTAGCCCATGTGGTGGTTGTAAAATTATATAGTTTTGAAAAAAAAAAGAGTTTTTGCAAAGAAAAAAGATACTAGTGGGCTCGAAAATTTATATCGAAAATAATTTGTATTCTGGGGACCGGAAATTACACAGTAAAATATTTAAATAGGTTAAGGCTCGCAGTGAGAACGGCAATAAGGTAAAAATAGGATACAAAAAAGTTCCGCTCGACAACAAGTGGTACAAATGGGTGAAGAAAGAGGCAGCGGAAAATAAAATGCGTAGTGTAGGAAGAGTAGATCAGATAGTAGGTAATCAACAGACAAATTTTCAGTAACAGCCCAGGTTAGGAGCGAGGAGTATGAAAAAAGTAAACCATCAAGGGGGGGTAAATTTATATTTTGGAATTGATCGGAAATTTTGAATAAAGATAGGGATTTTTGAAATTGTATAGAAAACAATGATTTTGTTAGTTCATGCAAAACGTGGCTGGAAAAAAAAAGTTGGATTAATTTAAAGGATAAATGGTTAAAAGATTTTGTATGGAAATGTGTAGCAGCGAGTAGGAAAAATAACAAGAGGCAAGAAAAAAGTGGTTTTTTAATAGGTTTAAGAAAAAGCTGGATTAAGAACAAAAATAATTTTGACTTTTGCATGGAAGAAGGTATAGTAAAGTATAAAGTAGAAGCAAATAAAGAAATTGTAAATGCATGGTCGGTGTACAACTCTGGTAATTAAAGGGATATTTTAGAAAGTAAGAATTTTACAATATAGATGTGGCAGAGCATTTAGTTATAGGAGGAGATTTTAATATAAGAACAGGTAATCTGGAACGTTTTCTAGATGTAGAAGCCGAAAAATTAGAACAGAGGTTCAGTCAAGATAGAATCATTAGTAATGAGGGGGGGTTATTAATTGAAGTAATTCAAAATAAAAGGCTCACTATCTTAAATGGGTGGATGGAGGGTGATGAAGAGGGGGAGTTCACGTATATAGGAGCCAGAGAAAATTCAGTGATCGACTACATTATGGTGGATGGGTGCATGCTACATTGGATACAATATTTTAAGGTAGAAGAAAGGATGGACTTAGACCATTTACCCTTGTGTATGACTATCGAAATGAGAAAATAAATGAATATTGGGTAAAAAGTTACTCAGGAAAAAAGATCAGTGCTTGCATGGCCACAATAAGATAATATAAATTTAGACAGGGGGCCGAAGACCTCTGCAACGAGGTAAATACAGTTGAAATAGTTAGTGCGGAAGAGACATGGACTGATATTAAAGAAATTGTAAACTAGGGAATCATAAAGAAGAAAATTGTAATGAGGCCATGGGGAATAGGAGAAAAAAAGTGGTGGGACGAAGCATGCAGGATTAAAAAAAGAAAGGCTAAAACGGCATACTATAAATAGATACACTAAATAGACACTATAGAAAGATACAATATATAAATATAAGTACTTAAAAGAAAGAAGAGAGTGGAAGAAATTATACGTGGACAAGAAAAAAGAATTCAAAGAAATGAAACAAGCTAAACTTCGAAGCATTAGAAACGAATTAGATGTGTGGAAATTCTTCGGAAAAACGAAGAAAAAGAGAAGTTTTGAAAAGAATGATAAAATATTAGAGGAGTGGAAAGAACATTTCAGGATGTTTATAGAGGAGAGCATGGGAATAAGGTTAGGAGAAAGAAGAGACATTACCATAGAAGAAGACTTCGGGTCCAAAGAGATCTCTTACCCGCAAATCCTGCAGGCAACCTTAGCATAAAAAAAAAAGCAGCTAGCAATAATGAAATCCTAAACGAAGTCTAGAAATATAACAAAGGTGACTTATTCAGTAAATGTTTAGGTTTACTGAATAGGATTTAAAAAGGAGAATGGTTCCCGGAGGATTGAAGAGTTTCAGCTATTGTTCCACTGTACAAGAAAGGTGATACAAATATACCGAGTAACTACAGGGAAATCTCTATTCTATCAACAGCTTATAAAATATATGCGGAAATACTAAGAAGAATACTAGTTCAGGAAATAGAGGAAAAAGAGATACTACCAGAAGGGCAGAAAACGGTCTACTATGGATAACGTGTATATTTTAAACCACGTTGTTCAGGTGGCCAAGGCACAAAAAAAAAGGTATACGCTGCCTTCGTAGATTTATAGGCAGCGTTTGACACGGTTTCAAGAGAAATGCTTGAAAAAGTGATGGAACAAGAAGAGATTAGCGAATATTCCATTAAGAGAGTAAAATAAATATACACAGAAACTATGGTTGCTGTGAAAGTTGATAACGTGACGTCAGAAAAATTGTTGTGTATGAAAGAAGTACGACAGGTGTGGGTTTAAGTCTAATTTTGATCTGTTTATATTTATCACAGTTAGGAAGAGAATTAGGGGCTAGCAATGTTGAAGGGCTTGTTGTAGGCGGTATACGGGTTTGATCATTAGCTTATGCTGATGCTTTGGTCTTGCTGGTACTAAATAGAGAAGCAATGCTCGATATGTTGTGTACGATGAAAAAATTTCTGGATAGTTGGAAGCTGATTTTAAGCACTAAAACAATAAAAATCTTAGTTTTCAACAGCAGAAAAAAAAAGCAGAGACAAATGGGTTTACAAGGGCAGGAAAATAGGAAAAGTAAAAACATTTAAGTGTGTGGTTGTTACGTTTAATAGAGAAAGCACTTATGAAGAGCACATAAATTAATTAAAAGTAAAAGGAATTGCAGCAGCAAAGAGAACATGGGGTTAAGTAGAAAGACGGTGCAACAATGACTTTAAAGGGAGGAAAATGCTTTTTGATTATTTAGTTAAAAGTGTGAGGTCTAATGGCGCAGAAATATGGGGATGGGCGGAAGAAAAATGAAATAAAAAAGATACAATTAGATTATTATATATGGAATTTGAACCTTGATTTTTTTACACCGAGATCATAGTTTAAGGGGAAACTAATTGTGTAAAAATGTGTAACGCGTGGAGATACAGAGTGATGAAATTTGGGAAAATGATAAGCGAATTGGAAGATCATGGACTAGTTAAACTGTGTTGAAGAGAGAGTGAGAAGTTAAGGGAAGTAGATTTGTACAGCCAAAAAAAAAATATTTAATACGTTGGGGTGGTGCACATTAGCAATAAATATTTATACCAGTGACAGTAGAAGGGTATGTGATAAAGTAAGTAAGTAAGGAGAAGAATGTTTGATGTGGAAAATCAGTACTTAGATAGATCGAAGTATGTCATGAATTATATGAACATTAAAGTTAAAAAATTACCGTAGTATTTAGAAAGTTGCAGAAAAGAAAGTGATGTCAGTATTATAGCCAGGATAAGATGCGGTAATATAGGGTTTGGAAACAAATGTTGGTTAGAAGAATCAGATAGAAAGTGTAAATTTTGTAATAAAGAAACATATACCATAGATCATATAATAAATAGATGTGAAATAAGTGCAAAATGGCGAGAGAATCAAGAGGGAGTACAAGGGATTATAAATAAATATGTTACTAGCGAATTAGGCGTAACTAAAGTGATAAAATTGTTTAAAAATATTAGACAGAATGTAAGAAATTAAGAGTTGAGGATGTGTAAATGGAGCCTGTAGTGTAAATAAGTGTAAGTTATAGTATTTTATGTATGGCGTGAACAACTTGTTGTAAACCAAGTCCTTATCTGGGCCGATTGGCTAATAATAAAAAACGATGTATAAATATATACGTATTCTATGTTCAATAAATCGTAGTGATTACAAAAGAAACAAAAAAGATATATTTTGTATCTGTAATGTCATTAGATGTAGTGTAGTTACTGCTTTTTAAACTTGATTATCATGTTGGGTTCGTTATTTTTAAAATCCTAAGTAAGAGTTCTTATAAAATTTATAAGAGTTAATAATATTGTTTTAAAGTCATTGCAGCTAGTTAGCATCAGCCATTGAGTTAATGGAACTGAAATTATTGATTAAATTCATAATAGTGACCTTCCAAACCCTTAAGTATAAATTTTTATAATTGTAGCCACTTCAGATCTGCCACTGTAAGGAGCATATTTGATTTTCTAAGAAATTTATAATCAGTGATTTTAAAAATCCCTGAGTACTAGTTTTTGTAGAATGTATACAGTTGATAACTTTTATTTTAGGTTATAGCAGCCATATTGGATCTGCCGTTGTACGATTTATATAGGATTAAAAAAAAATTTCGTGATCAGGAGCTTTGAGCTCATGGGTATAAATTTTTAGATGATTCCTCACAGTTATTAATTGTTTTATAAGGTTATGGCAACCAGTTTTGATCTGCCATTGTGAGAATTATTTTTGATTTATAACTCAATTTATAATAAGTAATCTTAAATATCTCTTAGTGTAAGTTTTTATATAATTGATGGAGTTCTTAACTTTTATTTGAGGTTATGGTGGCCATATTGAACCTGCTATTTTACAAATTATAATTGATTTATCAATAGTTTCATCGTCGGAAACTTTTAAAATCCCTAACTATAATTTTTCATATGTTTAAACAAAGATAATTATTCATTTTGGGGTTATTCATGATTCGCCAAAGCTGCCATCACCATACCACTTCTTTCAACTACAGCGTCAAGGTAAATTCTTTACTTTAATTAGAAAATTATGTCATTAATTGTTAGAAATTTTTCTGGCAAAAATAACGCGTCTTTTAAATGATTTATCGCAAATTAGCAAAATTACGATGTACAGCTTGAGTTTTTAGGTTAAAATCCGATTTTTGGATGTTCTGTGTAGTTTTTTTGTGTTCTCAATCCAACCTGTCTTAATAAAAAGAACAACCCGAATCGGTCAGGGGGTCCCAGAGATATTTCATTTTGATAAGTTTTCGATCCGTATCATAGTGCGTCGGTTGTCAGGCCTTGTACTTCCTTGTCCGGATACCTCCTCCAGCCCATCCACAGCTTGTGCCTTATCCGGATGATGGAGAGCCTTACCTTTGCCCAGAAAGATGTTCTAGCACTGGACGATGACATGTACGTATTTCCCGAGAGGTAGCGCACGATGTCACTGTTGTTTGCATGCATTTTGAGTCTCTTTGAGACGGTGCTTTCCGGCAGCTCCAGGGCCAGCTCGCTAACGTCAGAGTCTTTGGCGCATAATAACCGGTAGTTGTATGCCACCGTGAGCGGGTCATAGAGGTTGGATAGTGGGATCAGCCCGCCACCATCCTGCGCCAGTGAGATGTGGACGAGCTCCGTACTTGCTCGCTGAGGAAGGCTCATCCATCATTTGACCAGTCTCCTGATGACCTTGTTGGCATCCTACAAGTACTCCTTCGTAATACTTTCCCCCTGCATGATGAAGTCGAAATGCGGTAGCAGATAGGGGCCCACGACGTCCAGCTTCTGCCAAGGGGTGAGCAGAAACTCATCAATCTTGCCGGCCGCAGCGTCTGCAATCGGCTCTTCGCTCTCTCAAGTTAAATTAGTCAAATTCAACTTGTAATCAGTTTGTATTGACTTATTCTGTTAGTCAAATGTCGTGCACTGCAAAACAGTTACTATTCACTAAATCAAACAGTACATATTTTAAACTTTTTAGTAAGTTCATAGCGAATAATTACAATAAATAAATGGTTATTTCTATAAAAAAAAATTATTAAACGAACTAATAATTTCACTTTTAATATTAAAAATTTTACTTTAAGTTACTTATAAAACTTATTTATTAACTTATAATATATATTTTTTCAGTTTATTAATTCATTGTTACCATTTCTGGCCATATTTTATTTTGTTTAACATAATTTATTATAATGTTCTTATAAATGATGTTCTGAAACAGAAAATACTTTTTAAACATTTTTCCTAGCAAGAATCGAACACTCCTATACCTGCCGCACTGGAGTCCAACGCCATAACTACTATTCTAAAGCGACCAGTGTAAGAAAATGTAAAAAACTCACATATGTATATTACTTGCATTACCTTTACTGGTTAAATAGTCAAATTTAACTTATTACGCAGTAAATAGTGAAGTTGTCAAATTTTAACCTATCTCCCAGTAAGATATTGTTTATTTTACAAACAAAAATTTTTTTTATCAATTTATTAGTTGTATTTTACTGATATACGCATCAAATTTAAATTTACTTATTTTATAAGTGAAAAGTTGCCTGATTCAACTTTAGAAAGTGGATGCTCGTAACCGGGCGTCTGGCGCATCTGTCACCTCGTAGGTATGCCTGGATAGTCGTAGACATCGGTGGTTTTAAGCAAGGGCACCCTCATCTTCCCCACCGAAAATGTGCAGGGTCACACACTTGGCAGGGTTGGAGAAAATGCCGATCGCCGCGGCGCTCACCTCGGCCGCGCTAAGATGTGCCGTCATACCATCGGCTGAGTCCACGTCATCGGCGTAGAATAGGTTGCTATAGCACTGGCCCTTTAGTGTATATCAGTCCCTTGTCGCCTCCAGGCTGCGAAGCAGGACCTTCAGGGCGAGCTTAAACATGTCGGGGCTGAGGGGGCATCCTCGACGCAGAAAATATGATATTCAAGCTCGCTACAGCTCTGCTCCCAAGATAAATATGGCCTTATCCTAACGAGAGTAGAGCCTGAATATCGAAAAAAGAGGCAAAATTGACAAATCTTGCTTTGTTGAAGGGAACGATGTATACTTTGTGGCTATGAAAATCGTATTGCATTACTATCCTGTTATTTGGAACTTCTCCAAACGTTTAAAATTCTCCCAGCCCTACTCTACCATATTGAGAGCTCTGATTCTAACTGGGTACTATACTTTTTTTTTAATAAGTTTAACTCTAATTTGATCCAATTTTTCATCTCCTTAGATGCTTTTTCATATGAAGTTAAACTCTAATTATTTTAGCCATTGATGTATATTTTATTACATTATTAGTCGTTTCTATTTCTTTCATAGTTCTGAGGTCATGATGTAGAAATTTGATTCGTGTGAGCATGGCTCGTATAATCTCATTGTTTGTTTCCAGAATTTTATTTGCATTATTCTTATTTTGAAAATCGACTTTAGCTATGTTTTTAGTGTTATGGGGGAAATCAATAAAGCTTGAATCAGGAATGCGAGTTATTTTAGGTCCTTTCATTGGTCTCTCTTCGTTTTTTCTATCTCTTCGTTTTTCTCCTTCTGTTTTCAGAAACCCCACCGTCTTATTTTCATTCATATCAACTCTCGTAAGCTAGTTTGTCTTGTTTACTGCATTCTCAACTTTTTTACAGTTCTCAATGCTGTTCTTTCCATAAAGATCTGTACATATAATCCTTTTGTTGAAACGGACGTATCGACACTCGTAAACTTGCCTTTTTCAGGTGCAAGCAGAATAAAACCAGTGGCGGTGTATGATATCAGGACAACTCGTTGAGCAACGGGTGCAAATTTAGGTCTGGTGTTCCTTTGCATCTTTATGTACGCTGTAGAGACCAATTTGAGATAATTTGGGACGAAAACTTTTAACTGCGTGGCCATATCGTTAAATGTGTAAGGGGTTTTGTTGTCCATGAAAACTGCCACGTTAAACCAGATCCTAACAGATTTAGGATAATTCGGAATGGAACATCAGTGCCCTGGCCTTATTTTGAATAGATACAATAAAGTGTTTTAATATCCTGTTATGCTCACAAGTGTCTGCCAACTATAGTTCCGCTTCAAGATTGCACAGTATGTCACAAGTGTAGCGACCCATAAACTCGGTCCCTTGGTCTGATCGCAGATAGAAAACCATACAGTTAGAGTCGAGAATATTTCGTGCGCTTCGGACGAACGATTCTAGGCAGCATTCCGTATCGCTTTTGTGTTTCATAAGGAAGGCCATAGCAAGTCTCAAGAAATCGTCAATAAACCCTGAGATAAATCTGTATTTTTTTTTATGGAAAGCGGGACTGATATGTCCAAAAGTGTTAAAATACATTATCTGTGGGGGGTTATTTGCACGCTGTCTTGTCGTTTGAAAAGGTATTCCATTTACTTTGGCTAACATACAAACCTTGCACTCTAGTACCAATTCAACAAAAAGTATTTGTTGTATTTCGTATTGTCCAGAAGTTTCTTTTGAAAAGCCTTTGAATATTTTGGCGATGCGTATTCTAAGCAGATATGCCATAGCATCTCACAGTTGCCTTTGAAACTTTCATTCTAGCCGTCGCTACTTTTCTGTGCGTCAAGGATTTTATCCTTCATATAATTAAGTTCTCTACCCCAAAACAAGGATTTAAAATTCAACTTGCTATAGATTGTATCTTTTGTTTTATGATGTTTGAACGTTCGTTCTCTAACTGTTCATAATATCCTTTTCCGGTTCACAATACGTTTCTTTGACTTTCGAATCATCTTTAGATGTTACATTCCATGTCATATATCTAAACTTTGTATTCGTGCTTTCAGCAGTGACGCAAGGTCAAGTTATATTATCATAATGTCACACTTTACTATCGATAGACAGTCTTTTTTTTCTTTGTATGGAGATCATTTATCCAATAAGGTCGTTTGTTTCAACCTGTAACAGAGACTTCATTGGAAATGAAGTCGGAAATATCGATTTTCTTCTTGTCTAGATAGAAGCACAAACCATTTTCTACATATTTTTTTAGCGAAAACTTAGTTTTTAGGAAATTAGAGGTGATATCGTACATCAAACTATTGTTTTTAACAAAGGGGAAAATATAATAATATAAATTGCATTAGCTTAAGTCAAAATATACACATTTTTGAGTTTGTATGGGAATTACGATCATTTGACGTCTGATTTAAAGACAATGTACTTTTTTTCGAGCTTACGTTCAATAAATATCAAATCATCGCAGTGAATTATTATAACACATAATATTCTTTCTAATTATTCTCTGATTATACATAAGCGTCTCTCGAACGCATATGTATAGCTGTATAGTGACTACCATGGTAGCACAGCGGCACAGTTGCAGTTTCATCGATCAAACAAAATATAGCAGCGTTTAGCCGCGGTTAGTACTTGGATAAGTAACGGTTTTAGTCTCGCTGTTCGCCTCCAGGCTCGCTTCCACTATTTTCTTGTGGAATCGATTAGCTGGTTCTCTTCTGTTACAGAAAACGTGAGTGGCACGTGAGCAGGGGTTTAGTCCCGATTTCTACGTCATCTACAAAAACTTTTACACTCGTTAAGAACTCGTGCAATACACCGGGCCGGTCTAGGATGTTTTTTTCCCAAGTAATTTCCCCACCCACAAGATATGTCCCGGACGATGTGAAGTGGCATCTTCTACCTTTCTCATCCCCTTATCCTTCCCCCAATCCTACTGTGCCGAGTGCTAAGAGTAGGACGCAGTGCTCCCTAATAAAGAAAAAAAAAGCTAGCACATGCCCTCTCTATCTCTCTCTTCCTCACTCTATTTTGTGCACGAGCATGATTAGACGACAGCCCCTATAAGCTGGCATTGCGTAAAAGTATCTATAGCTAGTCATGCTACAGCACTCAAGCTATAGTAAGGGAGAGATCCAAAAGCGATCATAGTGGTAGGGAAAACAGGAGTGTAGGGGAGGGTCAGAAATTTTCGTAATGCATTCTCATTTTTACGACAGTTTACAGCCTAACAAAAGGAGTTTTACTCCAAAAACTTATCAGTAAGTTTTTTCATTAGTTTTGGATTGTTATACCTGTATTGTGAGTTCATTGCGAGTCCCTGAAGATGATTGACAGACCGAGCAGCTAGAGTTTTATCACATTTCTTTTCGCACCGACAACTGCTGTATGCAAATCGTAAGTCATTGAAGCTACACAATGTGCATTTAAATACTTAGAAGTGGTATTAAGTTGGTACATTGATTTTCTTGTATGTATTAGAAAGATATTCAAACTCTACATACACTACATATGACACAAGAGTTTTGTCGATATCATTCTTAAAATTAAGTATACTATTAAAGTTCTTCGATAAAATAACTTCGCAATTGTAAGAATTCTGATATGAGTTGATCTTCTGTTGCAAAATAATGTAAACAATCATCACATATATATATATATATATGTTGTAGTCATGTTTGTTTTATTACCTGACTGTGCAGTAGCCTAGACTGATCTTTGGTCCGGATATGTTGATGATTATATGATGAATCAAATCTGTCACGTTTAAGATTTTTTTCGTTTTTTTTTTTTTTTCATTTTCATCGTTCTAATCTATTCAAAGTTTCGAACTGTCTTTTATGATTCTACAGAAAGTATGCATTGACTAAAATGCTGCTTTGCCTTTGAAATTTAACAATATGTTTTGGATGCATTGGAAATTATCTGCCTTTAAAATTGTAAGTATTTTTGAAATCCTTATAATTTAGAACTCTCTTGGAATTCATTTTTGATTGTAGAAGTGCATAAAAAATGGCTTATACTTGTGTATGCTGACTACTGCATGTAAAAATCAGTCGGGGTCTCGCTCTTTGAATTTCTCCATGTCTCTTCTAATAGCTCGGACAACATTCGTTTTGAACCACTTTTAAGGAAGAATGTTATAAAAGGATCTGTTAAATGTTTGTGGTACACTGCTGTTTAGCATTTTCATGGAATTTTTTAGGATGTTTAAAAGAGTGAGGATTTACAATAATAGAGGTTCTTATGCAATTATTAATAACACTATCAATTTCGATCCAAATTCTCTTAGACAATTCGTTTAGTGATGCGTTTTTATCGGTCATAGGTAGCAGCATTGTCAATTTTTTCTTTAACTGTGAAATTTTTACTTATCACTAGTGATGCAGGGTACGCTGTTCTTTGACCTAAGTAGCAACTTACTGGTGCTTTATGATCACACAAAAGTTGTGAAACAGTCCCTAAAAGATTTAATGATGCTTGCATCTTTTGCTTTTCTTCCGAGGAAATATTTCTGGATCTTTTATTGTTTTAAACACCTTTAAAAGCAGCACCATTAATATCTATCGACCCTTGCACATCACCTAAATCGGCTTTACTACTCATCATTAACAACTAGTCTTTCTACAGAAAATTTACAGTGTCTGTAATATAGAGCGAGAGCATTTTCGACACGAGATTCATGCGTCGCTTAATCTTTATTATGTACAGAACTTACACACTAATATACAAAGCATAATGATATTTGGTCTAGAGCTCTCACCGTCAATATGATATGAACAATTATTACGCTTGTAAGAGTAAAGACTCTTAGTTTGTTCCTATTTGGTCCAGAACTGCTTGGATCTCTTCCTTCCACAGTAAACATTTTGCTTTTAAGCTTAGATAAAGGTCCTTATATACTACTTTCCCTACCACAGACATCACTAATTTCAGTGGCTTGACACGCTCAACATGGGCTTTCACAATGATTCTTCCAATATAATTGATCGATGCAGTAGTGGTAGGGGTTTAAGCCCTTGTATTGGCTATTAGAGCGTCGTTAGCAAGGGGGTTTTACTGTATTTTCCGATACGATTAGTCAATGTGGTGGGGTAGGCAAACGATGTTATTGGCTACTACAAATGCGATGGAGTAACGGTTATAGGTATAATTGGTGCTGCACGAAGCTGTGGAGCTCAGTAAGTGTTTAGACCGAGTATAACTAGACTGCTGTGGTCCAAATAGGACCATGCTTACCATCATGAGAAAGTACGTCGGTTTCATACAAGGATTTAAGACTACTGGGAATAAGTTCATTCTTAAGCAGGTGGCGATTGCCCCTGTAGACAAGGATACCATACCATTGGTATTCCTCTTTGAATTACCCACCCCTTTGAGAAAGTTGTTGAATAAGATTAAACGTGAGAAGCAGTGGCTGCAGAAAATTTATCACCGTTTAAACTGGTGTTTCGGAGAAATTTCCTATAATTGCTAGAGGAGAGCCCTACGATCCGTTATCACCGATGTTGATATTATATATGGAGCAGGAGAAGAGAAATCCAACTGGCTACAAGTTGTCTTGAAGTCATAGTAAGTACATAATTTACGTCTGGATTTTACTAATTGTTGAAGAATTAAATCGGATTTTTCCTTATTTCCATCGCTAATATTGAGCATGTGGGATGCTTATCTTTGGGAAGAGTTTTTGGAGACGATTAGATGTGCATAAACCATTCTGCACATTTAAAATTTATGTCGTGTTCAGCTACAAATGCATTAGCATTAGGAAAATGTTTACATAAGAAAAGTAAATCAAATTATTGCTGATAGACCAAAAGTAGCCATTTTCACGGGTTTTCTACAGCACACACAAATATCAAGGGGAACTTTAGGGAGGTTATTATCCACTTTTTTAAATGACTTTTATCTTCCATACTTTTGATATATCATGATAAAATAGTAATTTAAAATTTCAAATAAATTCTAGCTCGTCAACAATATTTAAATAAATATGCACAGACTATTTCGATATTATTTTATGACAATATATCCTTGGACAAAAAAAAACGCTGCATCTTGAGGGGAAATCTGAATAAATCAAAAATAACTATTTGTATGGGTTTCCTGACGGAGAAAACAATATTGCTCATAAAGTCGTTAGTTAATACGATATTATTACTCTGAAAAATGTCGTTACTTCTGTACTTTAATGTGTCTGTGCTACATGTCTTACCAAAATAGTATTTCTCTTGCTAAACTAATCATTAAAAATTTTAAACGAAACGATTAATTTAAAAGCAGAGTATTTTTGCCATATTAAATGAGAAACTTCGTCAAAAACTAGGACTAGTCAAATATTAAATTATTTCAAAAAATTGTCCAATATTTCAGCAATCTAATGTGGTCATCCTCGGGGCTACCTTTATTGATTACAGTTGTACAAAGGATGATTAACTAAAGCATACATAAGTTCCATTTGAGACCAAAAAATTTATACAATCCAAAGATAAAAACATAATTATGTTAACAATTCCGATCAGTTATACATTCTCTTTAATTTGAACAGTACGAAGATTCGTCGATATCACACAACCCACATGGCACAAATCCTTTCCGAAATGTTTCCAAAACGTTTAATTTTACACTTCCGAACGTTTCTCTCAAGAGCTTAGAAACGTTTCGGAAACGTATTTAAAACTTCGCAATGTCAGTTGCTAAGCTTAATATAAGTATTAGAAATGTTTTCGGAAACGTTTTTGAAACGTAACTGAATTTTGTGGAAATTTGGGAGAAATTTCTTTATTTTTTTTATTCGAGCAATAACAAAATCTATAATTAATTACAATAATAGAAGGAAAATTAAAAAAAGAAAAAAAAACCAGACCTGGTACATGAACCGGGTCTGCTAGGTTAAGACGCGAGTATCTTATCAACTTGACATGAGTGGATAAAATACGGCATACCCTATATAAATTACGACAATATAAGGCACGAAAAGAAGTATTTTTTTAAGCATCGTTACAACTGAATCATGGAAAAACAAATGTAGATTTGGTTACTTTACTTACTTACTTTACTTTCTTATTTAGAAACATATTTATTATTAACAAATACTATTCATCGTCCTACGTTCACTCTTGGGATTTAATGCAATGTTCTACTTTTATATTAAGTTCTCATTTAACAGTGATTTCATATGTAATGGTTAGTTAGTATATCGTCAAATAAAAAAAAAATATTAGTGATTTGTATGCAGTTGTTCGTACGAAAAACAAAACTAATGGTACCTGTACATCATAAAAGCCTTATTTTGTATAAAAGAAATGATATGGAATTGTGGATAAAAAATGCTCGCTTATCATCCTGGCAGTCCTTGTCCGCGGCACGGCGATTTTTTTTCTTTGTATTTTCAATTTTACTCTTATTGTTTTTTTTTTATGAATTAAGGTATTGCTAAAAAAATGATAATAATAATTTATTTTTCTCCTAAATTTCCACTAAATTCCGGTACGTTTCAGAAACACTCCGGAAATGTTTCTGAAACGTTTTATATAAACTCATGCTGTGCTTAGAAACAAACATTCAACTATTTTAATGACGTTTTAGAAGGGTTTCTAGGATCTTGGGCGAAACGTTTTAAAATTCAAAATTGAACGTTTTAGAAATATTTTGTGCTATGTTGGAATCGACATCACAAATTCTCGTGGTACTGTTTCAATTAGGGATAAAGTTAAACTGGTTGTATTTTTCGACCTTATTAGGTTTCCTCTTTATATTAGATAAATTGTTCAGTCTATCAATGGCACTCGTGTAATATTCAATCATCCTTTGTATGACCGTTATTTTTAAAAGGTCACCCTAAAAATTGTCATACAAGGTTGATTATTAGACAATTTTGTAAAATGATTTTTTAATAGTACATAGTCCTGCTCTTCATCCAACTTCCTTAGTTAATTATGGATTCTTGTGAACATTAGATTTGTACACTTATGATTTGCAAGATATGTGTCAATCGAGCTGATATCAGGATGCTATATCTTCAAAAGCTGATAATTTGTATTTTCTCTTTAGAAGCATAGCATCTTCCGGCAGTCCCAGAACCGCTTTAATTTTTTTTTCTTGGCACAAGTACCTATACGAAAGAGCAAACAAATTTATCATAATAGCGTGTGTCATTAATTTAACTAAAAATTTTGTGAATATTTTGTAATACATTAGAATTTCTTTTTAACAATTGCTCACGTGATCCGAGAGTTATCAGTCATAGTATGACATTGCCGAAGGAGCAATTGCATCGATTTGGAAAAAAATAGCGTACTGGACTATCTGCAAAGCTAATCCTGATATACTATATAAATCATGTCGTAAAAATCAATCGCCAAATGGCAAGTCAATCGCAACCATTTTACAGTCGCTTATGATTAGGTGTGCTTTTATGTAGAGGATACAGTCATTAAAACGAAAAACTTATCTTTTGTGATATTTGTTACTGATTTGTTCGCGGTTGCTCTTGCATCTCTCGCTGGAGCTCAAAACATAGCCAAAACGATGAAGAAACGCTGCTGTGCATTTCGTTACGTGTACAAGTATTTATGAGCACATTACTTTAGAGTACAAGCTGCTTAAAATTCTTAAATACGAAGATCGACTAAACTACTTGTACCTATGTTGACTGACTAGTGTACTTTGCAGGGGTGGACCACGTTACTTGCGCAAACGAGTGTACTTTCATCCTGCTGGCAGGCTTGGGTCTCTCAGACGCGCTGAAGTAGACCAAATCATTTCCTAACACAAACTATGCTGTTTGAGTCATTGGTATTCAATAAATAACTATAACTATAACTTACTATGGCCATCAATATTTTGATTTTCTTTTTTAATTGGTCAACTATCCAACGTACACCAAAGAAATGTTCTTGATAAAAGATTGTTTTAGAAATAAAAATTATCATCTAAAAGATCTTGGTCAAATAATAGCGTCAGTGTATGCAGTGCCGATTGCTTTTATAGATGCACAAAAAAAACGATACATTGACAACAGCTGCAATGATGCTACGGCATGGAATATTGAATATTTCACCGAAAAACTTGAGATGGAAATATACGATTGAGATTTTATGGACAGTGAGTGCATTCTGCCTCAGCTTGTAAACGATTTTTACAAGATGCTGATCGCAGCTTTTAATCGCAGGAATAGCTTACTAATGAGGACAGCTAGGCTTATAAAATAATTTCTTATGGATATCTTATTGACTGTCACTAACCAAAGTGTTAAACTGTCAGAACACTTTGCCAGTTGCATAAAGAGCCTGACAAGTACTAAAGAAGTATCACAGGAGAACAAAGAGGTTGTGAAGGTGAGATACCTGTGATATCATGGTACTTTAAGCATAAGAAAATGATACAATATTGCTCTTTTTCTTGCTAAGCGATTCCCAAGAAGTTGCAAAAGCTGCAGCTACTTGAATTGCTATGGGTTTCGTAACATTTTTCAAGACTCCATACAAACACGTTGGTATGCTTCACCACATTAGTTTAACTGATACCATAAAGTTTTAGAATACAACATATTTAGCACCTATTCATAAACCACTGACAGAAATCTCTGTGGCACTTTAAGCGAATCGACAGGTGCAATCCATCGGCAGCAAACTTGATTCTCCTAATGTACAAGTTGCTTATTATGAAGGTACAGGTATAATCGTAATGCTTATCAACAGCACTTAAAAGAGGAGCTGAACAATGTTTTTTTGCATTTGGTTGAATCTTATATGGAGGTGTCTATTTTTAAGTTATCGGTTTGTTTCTCCATAACTCCGGGTTCACGACAGTGGTGATTGAAGTTGGACTATTAGGTACAACGTAAATGGCAACATATATCAAAAAAACATTTTAATCGATGCAAGCAACTCTACCTGTTTGTTTTATTGGCTCTACATATGCAGAAGTTTCCATTATTTGGTAAATAAATAAGACTTAAGGAAAAGCACCGAACGAAAAACAGGCGTTCGCAAAACAAACCTACGGTGAGACTGAACAAGGAGGCTGCCCTCCAGGGACGGCACGTCTTTTTTAGGGTAAGTGTAGAGCGCAGCTTGTGCAAATCTAAGCTGCGCTGACGGCAAAGTCGTTATCAGCAAGGAGACGCACGTTGCCCAAAAGCTGGCGGATTGGAAGGTTGGACGAGATGTGCTGACCCAAG